>LUCH01000841.1:118217-166977 GCA_013368495.1 Paragonimus heterotremus | reverse complement strand
TGAAACAAAACAAAAAAAATCAAATACATTACCACACTTTGATTCCCGATCCAATCAAGGCAGTAGCGGGAAAACATTCACTTTGCGACAGACAATAAACCATCAGTACTCATTGTGTAAAACAAAGTTCGTAATGATTCAGCTTTCCCACATGTTCTCGGTTGCAAAATTGTTCTAGTGGAATATGCCACATCCTTAAATTAGCTTATGAATACGTTGACTGCAGAATGTTTTCTCATGAGTAAGAACCTCGAGGGCTCACTGTTTCATGTAGTGTTCTACAGGAGTGCCCGTTCTCTCCCTTGCCGTTTGGCTGCTTGATGGATGAGAATTTGGAAAGGGGACTCAAAAGTTCCAAATAACTCGGAGGAAAGGTAGTACAGTGTGGAGAGCCTACATATATTCAGTACGCAAACGACACTACTTTCTTAGTTATTACGCAAACATCCTTCCAACCATCCTACATCGATTAAATGACAGCAGGTTTTGATAATTTGTACTTTACACCTTCAACTTACAAAGTGTTGTTACAAGATTACTGTCACCCCCATCCCATTTTCGTTGTAGCAGGCCAGCCCCTTAAGAATGGTGATTGTTCTCACCTGTCTAGATGCCATTTAATCAGCCTGTAATGTCATTGATGAAGTTTACATTAACATGGCAAATTTATGCCGTACCTTCGCTAATCTTATTCTTCTGTGGCGTTGCAGAGGAGTCCGAATGTAAGGTAAATAGGGTGTTCAGTGTGTTGGTAGGCTCCATCTTGTTCCACGAGTGACGAGGGTGACCCATTTGAAGAGCAGATGTATATAACGTTCCATTGTTTGATCAGTGTTGCTGCCGGTTGTTTGGTTGTCTCAAGTGGGCCGACCAAGTGGACAGTGTGATTGTCAGTGTACGGAAAACGTCCAAGATGTCGACCGATAGCCTAGGTAAAGCATGGTGAAATCCGTTCCGGCTGGGTTACATACTCCGTATGCCGACGGAGCGCTTGCTTTATCGCTCGTCGTCCAGTGCCGCTGATGGTGGTCAGACGAAATTTATAATGAAGTGACTATGATAACTTTAACCATCTTGTTGAGTAGGGTTAAAATGTAACGCCCGCCAAGTTGTGGAGTGTGCGACCATCTTCAGTGATGTTTTGGAATACTCTGTAGATCTTCCGTGCGTCGCACTCAACAGCAAGCCTACATCCGTGTGTTTGTTGTACCATCTTCATGAAACTTTACTGTTTTCTTCTTAGTTATTTACTCAATTATTCATTAATTTTCCGGTGGACGGCTGTCAGCATGAAAGGCGGTCTGAGTTATTGTACTCTCGTTAAAGCTTAAAGTTGAACATGCATGTAAGTTTGGGGCCGGCTATCAGCGGATCTTCCGACGAGTTGGAAAAGAGGGTGTTGTTTTGGAGCTCTTCTTCGGGCAAATTACCCAGCAAGTCGTCTCATTTTTTAACAGGCAACTGAGCTATTCACAGTACGTAGGAAAGATTTTAGGGATACCCGATTTTTGTTATTGCTTGAACTAGGTTTGGTTATGTTAGACATACATCCGACCATGGCTAATAGTGTGCTTGTGTCATTGATCAAGCATAATGGATCAACTTTTTGAGAGTGCTTTATATGATGTCATTTCTTACGAGTACGAATAAAGCAGATCTAGCACCTATTAAAGTGACTTTTCTGTGGGCTTTATACACCATAGTTTACAACCTCAACGCACCTACACGTTCCTCGACTTTGCATACTGGTTTCTGAGTGCCATCGTTCTTCACCTAACTGCCCTTAATCGATATGGGTTGGATAAAAGTAACACGGACAATTTTGGACGCATTCACGCTCCCACAAATAGTGCACTTGGTATGCTTAAAGTGCAGAGTGTTTCCGCAAGATTGCCTTGGCTGTATGAGACAAAACGAATGAAATAAACTATCGTGTTTTCAAGCTTAGGAAGCTATTCACTAGTCTATGACGTTGCTGACGGCAGGGAGGCATCTCTCTGCAATTATGAAAGTCACATGATTCTACTGATATGAACCTTAGAGGATCAACGTAGAAGATAAGAACCTTCTTCGTATGTTTCACCACCGATATCTACTTTCGATCAGTTTCATCGAGTTACACCAACAGGTAATCATTGTTGAACTTAGGAGGCCGATGTTTGGAAAACAGTGTCAGGCTTTTGGAACGCACAGACTTAGGTCATCAGGCCGAACACTAAATGGAAGTCGGTTGTGCGCCAAGCTAAGCACTTTTGTAGATGCCGAGGTTAACTGGTGTAGGATGGGCAAATGATGACTTGGTACAATAAAATAGGCACCTACTAGCCGCTTGGCTACCGCAGGTATGGTTCGTCTCCCAGGCTGGGGCACTGGCGAGTCACAGACTCGGTGGCCGAAGAGTTTCAGACGGAATGACAGACAACTAGGTCTAGCCGCTTGAATGTTGACATTGTTTAGATGGGTTATCTGAAATGAGTGCAATTAGTAGAACGGGAGAGTAGAAGCCTCAGTGAAGACGTTTTGCTGAGGTTGCCTCACGGTACCCACTAGCTCAGTTGTTTTCTTACAATGTACGAGTATCTTGGAGTTGAATGTCCCATTCCTTCCTTTTCTTTTGCTTTATAACTAATTCACTGAATGACAGGTAATCATTCGTGAACTGTTGTTTGTGATGCTCAGGATGATGGCAATGATGGTGAGGAAGACGATTATGATAATGATGATTATTCTGCTGCCGATGGTGATGGCACTTATTTTGGTGAAGATGATGATGATGACGAGCATGCTGTTGGTGATGGTGGGTGCGTATACTCAGTTCGAATTAATTCGCCGCTTATTGTCGAACACGTTAAGAATCCGGGGAAATACCACACTTGAACTGCATACTTGTTCGTGAACACGCAATGAACAGCTTTCCATCACAGTCATTCTGGTCTCTAAACTGTACTGTAGGTGTACTAGCATTTGCTTATCAATATCTTTAATCTACTCAGATGTCAGGTCCGCTTATTGTGATTCTGTCCTTTGTGGATATATCATGCACATAATTTTAAGCTGAGTAACTCTATAGAGTTCTGTGGCCCATTACATTGCGTTCATACTACATAACTGTATACAGTATAAAACGGGACAGATCACAGGTGGCTTCCATCTTTGTCCGGGAGGTTGTGTACCCAACGTGATTTGGCGAATTTGAATAATGAACTCAGTAAGTTGTTTCTGTAAGATGGTGGGACTAGTTTAAATATTCTAGTCAGTTACTGCTGCAGCTGAAACGCGTTCCTTCACCTCTTGATGCCTGCCGGTGTTATGAAGTTTGATGAAAGTTTACTGTGACCGATACAAGAAGCTTTGAAATTCAGGCTTGGGATTACTTATAACGGCGACTTCAATACGCAGTCAGCCGTAGAACTGTCTGATAGCCTACTTGCTTCCGTGTTTGCATAGACTTGTGGTGCGTGTTAGATGTATTTTGTTTATATATGTTACGTGTACTCTACTTCTCGAGAGTATACTCAAGAAGGTAATAGAAAACAATTCGAGTCCGCCTCAATAATATTCACAGTTCACCGTTTTCTACTACACATACACCATGCTAAACACGTTCCGGTTTTATGACACGTTTACGTCATCCTTCGCTCACCACATCAAATATGACAACTATGTAATAATTCCGTCGTTACGGATGAAATGTCAAAATTGGAGGGTTTCAGTTTATTCAACGATAGGTGCTTTTCTTCCTTCTCTCTCTCTACTGTTTGGTCAATGAACCCCGTAACTATGGTGTTCAAATTCCGCTGATTATTACTATTTTGCAAAACCAATCGCTACATGGACTTCGATATTCACGAATAACCTGCTTGCTCTATAAGGAAAACGGTAAACTAGTGCGTGGTTTGGTAATCCTGAAGTGAGCCAAGGAGCTTTAATGAGTCATCGGCCGTAAGTAGGATAGACTAAAATTTACCCTGCGAGAGCAAAACATCCCTTGCTTTTTCTCTCACCATTATACAAATGTTGAAATGTTTGATAAAATTTGCAACTAGGAATGAGAGAAAGATCTCTTGTCTTTATTTATTGAGTATAATTTTCAATAGAGAGCGCCCAAATCATCCACTTCTTTTTCATGGTCAGAGGCTCAAAAATCTATCAAGCACTGTCATGATCAAGCAGTGTCATCCTAAACTGCTGGCCTGTTATCCAGATCGTGATCTAGTAGTAAATTTTGTGAATCCAATCTAAGCGTTCATTTTCTTAACCACAAGCATCTACTCATAAATTGTTTGGCGTACTTCCATAACTGGACCAGCATTTTACTGCCCGATGCATTTAGTTAATCCGCTTGTTCATCTTGTATTTTCACGGAAATATTCAACAAAAACTTCTTTCTGTCCTATTGAGATGAAGAACCTTTTCATAGGACATGTGGTACAAACTAAAATAACATCTTGTGAATTGTATACTAACCGAACAAGATCGTTTTGGTATTTTGTTGACGTTTTGGAGATGCACATCTGAGATATGGGATTCTTACTGAAAATTCCACTATTCTAAATGAAAGTACTTCGATGTGACAGATGTCTATTCTTGATGAACTTTCTGTACATATGTGTTGTATACATGAGTAGAGTTTATTCTCTGATTCCACAGTTCATGTTACTGTTTCCAAATGATTGATAACTGATTGATAACTGTTTTGGAACATTAATACAATCGTTTCGGGTGTTTCCTATGATTTGAGTAGGATATCAATGGTAGAAAATGGGGTGAACTGAAATATATCGCTTCCTTTTTGACAAAGAAATAGTATAAAAACGATTAGTCAACAAATACTTAATAAGAAGCAAACGAATTAACCATTAAAAAGTCGTCCAGTTAGCCAGATTGAACGACAAGTCCAAAAGTTTTAACTGCTCATCCTCACCATTTACTTTGTTTTGCTATTTCGCAAATCGATCCTATTAAAAGAATGTCACGTACTCCCTGGTTAAAATCGCAATCGTCTCCGCACAATTTCCTCGTGCACGATATATTGTGTATCAGAGAGCGGAATTTGACAATCGAGTTTAACATGACAGGTGAACTGTTTCATAGAACGACAAGTCAGGGGAAAGAAGAGGTTTGTAAAGTTTCAAGGTTCACCGGTTTAACTACCATTCGGACAATCCCCCAGTTTACGGTGATGGTATTTCGCCCCATGTTTGATGTGTCAATTAGATTATTGAATAAATCCGAGGAGTGTTTAACTGTTTGTACTGGTACGCTGATGGTCAAGGTCAGGCTATGGTCAATAGTGGAGCTCTTTTGTTTGAGATTACCTTTCTTAACCCCATTCTCCATGATAGAGAGGGTAGTAGTAATACTTTCTTCTGTATGTCCATTGAATATTGCCTTACTACATAAACACTTTTACACAGCTAACAGTGCGGCATACTATCACGTGGGGGTAGCTACTTTCCTTCTGACTGTTCCTGTTTGACCGATCTCACACGATGTACTAATTTGGACCTAAGTCTTAGTCACCATGATCATTTTACCGAATGTCATCACGTACCTCCGTTGATCAAACAATTACATTGAGATTAGTGTTCATGGCACGTTTATCATTGTTTTTTTAACTTAATCATGGCAAAATAACGTTTTGTGCATTGACAACTTGACGAACTCCTAGAGAGGTTGAGTTCATCTACAATTTTTTCCAGATGATTAGACAGCTGAATATGTGTATAAAAGTGAATTTAGGCCAGTTCATTCAATCTACTAGTGATACATATATATATATGCTTTATTGAGGTACAGCAGTACAACGGATGTCAAGTCATTCTAACAATGGAGGTTGGGGTATCAAAAGCAAAAGTCAGGCTGAACAATTAACTGCGCCGTCAGTCCGTCTATTTCCTGTTTTATGATAGTCAAATATAAACCGAAAGCACTAATATTCCAGGTTATCACAAGAGAAAGGACCACAAAGCTCATCATTATGCTGCGTTCCTCAACGGCTAACTAACCGAAACTACCTAACATCGAAGACAAGAAACCCCTGAAGATAGTCCACTGACTATACTTCACTATTGCAGTATTACTGTATATACACATAGGTAATTAACCATCATCCGTGTTAATAATTCGAGTTTAATTCCGAACTTCACTTGCCTTTAAAAAGTTCCCAAACCGAAGATGTTTCGACGGTATTTACATTCAGATTATCGGTCGAAATCTTGGGAGCAATTAAAGATGCGTGTTCGCATATCAGTTGTTACGTGAAATAATAAAACAATAGATCATACTACCACCAGTACATAGTTTACAATGTACACAGACTGGAGGAAGATTGTTAGGTGCTCTCGTTTTCCAGAGCTGGCGATTTCAAAACACTCAGCTGATAAGTGGAACTACAGTTTCGATGTAACGGTTTCTGGTAGACTCTGATTGTGGTTGATCGTCATGTGTATAGGTTATAACATATCCGTACACATCTGTCATCGAAATTTTGATGAAATTAACTCTGACGGTTATGTTATCAAAGCATCCACGAAGACACATAAGTCAGTATAGTAACTGCTTTTTCACAATGGTGTATAGTGATTAATTTATTCCGTAGCAAACCTTAAATGTTTCTTCAAACGTTTCACATTTAGAACTGGTGCGATTTATGCTGACTATTTCTTAAACTCAAAGGCACGTATCCATCTAATCAGCAATACTCACAAGCAGTTTTTCAAGTTTCAATTTGTATTCTCCGCAATCAAAATCTGTCACTTCCTGAAACAGTTTACACAACAAATTGTCTTCTTGCTTGAAAGTTTTCCTCTTCCTGCCCCTAGCCTGTGGTACTGCTTGAGAATTTCCGATTAAAATTCTTGAAATCTTGAACTGTGTATCCTTTACAACTCTCGTTTCGTTGATCTGAATTAGGTCTTGCTGTCAGAAATTTCGAATCCTGTTGCTTGCATGCTAGGGTACAATATCAGTTGGCGAAGACATGGAGATAAAGGCAACTAAAATATAGACGAACAGTCATGTTGGATTTAGAGGTTGAACGCTTGAAATTAAATTGACTTCAAAATCTTAGAAAACATGAATAATAGGGTCACAAACTTTGTGAAACAAAATGTTGTGAACGTAGTGAATTATCAGCGATTATATCAAACGTCGTATTGACTAGAACCCTGCTGAATATTTTTCAGACATTCTAGCATGAAATTACATAAACGCGGTTTTATTCGTAATCATTCAATGACTATGGCTGAAACATAGAACTTTTCACCACATAACTTAAGTAATCAAGGTAAATCTCTGAAAAAATTTTACCCCGTGTCTGGCACAAATAAAAGCTTTCAGTTCCATTAACATTCTTTCCATAATTCAATCTGCTGCACATAAGAACCGAACTGTAACCATCCTCGTTCTGCACGCAACATGCATTTTGAGGAACTATTGTGTAGTGCGTGGTGCACACGTGTACTATTAGCATTGCTGGCCACAAAACCGAGTGTAACTGAGTGACGGCCACAGCATGTCTTGATACTATCAGATAATGGAACGTGAGCCGAATGTTTATACATATGCGTACATCAGCGAACTCTCGACAGTTAAGCTGACCAGTAATTTTAGAAACTGTCGACCTTCTACTGGCACTATTGGTTGGATTACTTAATTTACCTAGCCGATAAATCTTACTAACTTTGTCCGCCAGGAGTACATTCCACTGGTTTACCCTGTTATGGTCAGCATGCATTAGCGTTCAACATTTGAACAGCTCCTTCAATTACCACTCTGTCGCATTCTACATAATCGTTCTATTGCGTTTGACTTAATCATCATGAGTTTGCCTTCCACTTTCTTAGTACTGCTTTCTCTTTCTAGTTCGCTGTTGTGTTTTGCCCAGACAGACCTATCTCTACGACCTTCTATTTAGATAACCAGCCTGTATCTATTCTTGAAGCAGTGTGAAAGTGCGTATGATGGTCAGCTAGCCCTAATTTGCACAGTGATCCCCCAAACCCCAAAAACTACCGTTTATGCTAGTGACAAATGTCCGTTGTATTAGGAAATTAGGTGCTGTAAGCAATACTCGTTTGCCATCGCTTTTTGTAACTGCTGCAACAAATCTTCGTGTCATAAATGGGGTTATCTTGCTTCCAAACATTGATTTGAGGTGCTCTGTTTGGCCAGAGTAGTCAAATGCAATCCTTTGTCCGTTCGCTCTGGCACCAAGTTTGGTCCAAATATATTTGACGGGGATTAAATCTGGCCAACACGTTGTGTAATCACAGTCAATCTGTTAGACTGCTATTCATTTCTTTCCATGAAGTTTTACCTCGTCCGACAGATAGGAGTTCGCTTCATGTGTAATATAGACCTACAATCAGGAATTACACTTTGAAAACTGTAATGACTCATGGTTAGAGTAAAGCCACGAGATCAGATGTAAACTGGAAGTTTACAATTTATTCCAATTGTCCTCATTTAGTCAAGGTTACGAAATGAATAACTGCAGTCTTTGTCATCACTTGATTATTGGCGAAAACGTATGTATTATTTAGGAAAAACCTTTAAAAAGAAGGTACATTTTCAGTAGTAATTAGTGCCTTGTTGTTAGAAGAATCTAGGACTATATTTCCATCCCAATTTTGCTCGTGGTCCCATAGGATGAACCTACGGAAAAGACAGTCACTACCCACATTAATCTGTCTGAGTTGTTCGCTTTCTGGCATCAACATGTGCAACCATGTCCACGTTCATTATGTAACACATAGTTTGATTGAGGTCAGCGACTGTATTGTGTTGAGAGTGGCTAAACTTAGGCGATCTTCGTTGAGAAATCTTTTAGGAACCCTCAGTGGCGCTCGTTCGATCAGGGTGTCTTTCGTGAGAGGAAGCAATGCGTAGATAGACTATCGCACTGTTTAGTAAGGATGACATATAACACCAAGCTGAACACACTTTTAAACAGTGGTACAGGACAATCACCATTCACAAGTTAGACTAAATGGAAATCAGATCACTCTGAATTATTTTCAAGCTTTGACTGTACGTCTTCACTGGATAATCCCACCGCTGGATAATATAGGGATGTACTTCGAAATACTCAGACTATTTGTGATGATTGGAACCGCACTATGACAATTATAGCTTGACTAGCATTAATTTAAAAAAGATGATAAAACCGGTTGCATAGTTTTTTTTACCTCAGCTTTGAATTACAGCGGTACTTTTGGTTTCAGTGCACAAGTGAGGTGGTTTGACCCTCGACCCCTCACCTCCACGAGTTGTAAGGCACAATACCAATTACGCTTTGCTTTACCTCAATTTGTTGTATTTCAGGATAACGATGGATATATTACGAAAGTCGAGTTGCACCAAATTATGATACGCATCGGCCATAATTTCACTGGTGAGTAAACCCAGGTTTATTAACTGCGTGCGCTAGTTACCGTTCACCATCGCGCGGTTTCCAAGCCTCGGACAGTTTTATTTGAATATTTAATTACACTACTTATAACATTATAGTAAGGTATATAACTGGCAAATAGAACGAGCATTTGTTCAGGGTAAATTGAACATGTCCCAAAATTGATCACAGTTGTAACCCCCCATAGATTTATAGTGAGGCCCTTTCGGAAAGGAGCGCCATATTCGGATTTCATTCTTACTAACACTTATCCATAGTGCATATCTTTATCACTCCTGAGATTTAACCTCCGGAGGCACTTGCATGAAGAAAGCTTGTTGGCCACTGCTCCAATAATTTCCCAATGTGATGTGTTCAGTTTAGGCTTAGCAGAATCCCCCACTACTTACGGTCACCTTAACTATCGCTCAAATGTGGATGGATACCGTTCACCTGGGAGTGAAAACAAGCCATAAATCAATTACATAGAAACTCCCAGTCAGAGGCGATGCCCATAGAACTGATGGCCGAGCTTACAACCTGAAGCGTGGTTCAATCCCCCATTCGGATTGTCTCTACCTCATGGGGCCAAACAAAAATGGATCCGACTGTAGAGTGTCAGAATGAGGGTGAACATCATGAAACATGACGGAAGTCCTTCAGTCGACTCAGCAACAAGTGCATTAGCATTTACTTTTGGCTGGATGTCACGTGTTGTGGAATTTTTGATAGCGTTTCATTTACATTAGTGATCAGTGAAATGAATCAAAGAATAGAAATATTATTAGTATTGGCCCTCTAAAAGAAGAACGTGAGACAACTCATGCACTAACCGTCGACGATTGCAGATGGTGAGGGAACATTCGTTGCCTTAAGAACTTGTAAACTTGTCCTGTCAGACAGTACCTGCGACACCGACCAGTCGGTCAATCAGTTGCCTTTCATTTTTAAACTGACGACGTACAGAGTGGTCTCTTGATAAAACCACGTGCCAATTCATAATAGTGCACCCCAATGGAGTGGCTACCTATTCGACGCATTACAATTTGGGACTTCTAGACCAGCTCTCCTAATCACAACTTAACAAAACATTTATGGGGTTTTGAACCAGCAGTATATCTAATCAGCGTACAGACGCGTCAAGACGAAGTTTCAGTCGCATCCTACGCACGATTGTGGCTCTCAGGATGTTATTATATAATATTTTCAGCCATTATTTTGCACAATTCATCTTTCTTAAAGGTATTTTTTGCAATTGGATCTACTGTCTATGAACGCGCAAGTTGGCCTTAACAGATAATAGAATAACGGTTAACGACAGAGCGGATAACGACAATTAACAGCGGGCGACGGAGTACACGTGATTAACTGGGAAATTTGCAACCAACCCCATCATCCAAGGCGAATGCATGAAGACAGGAAGAAGACTGGTCTTCAAACAGAGCCTCATTATGTCGCTCCCTCTGAAGACAACATGGTCACA
Source organism: Paragonimus heterotremus (assembly GCA_013368495.1). Taxonomy (NCBI): domain Eukaryota; kingdom Metazoa; phylum Platyhelminthes; class Trematoda; order Plagiorchiida; family Troglotrematidae; genus Paragonimus; species Paragonimus heterotremus. The sequence goes on along the minus strand of LUCH01000841.1, from coordinate 156,100 downwards.
AACTCGTTCGTTGTTATGGGGTTTGCGAACAAGATCCTTAAAGAATTTGACTAAATATATATACCATAGCAAAGTTTTAACCAGAAGGTAGGCGTGTATTCAGGATGCCAAAGATAGTAACGAAAGATTGAGAACGCTCGTGAATAATGGAAAGTCACATATCCGTGCCAAATTTGGAAACTACTCAGAATGTCTAGGCCTTCCGAAAGACAACTTTTTTCTGGAGAATTGGAGACATCCCCGACAGTCTTCCATATAAAGCCCAACCTACGGTTCTGAAATAAAAACCGTTTGTCTATTGCGGTACACATGTAATCGGCTTGGAAACATTAGAGATGATATTGATAAGTGGGAAAGAATTTGATTGACATAAGCTGAACATCTCTTACAGTTGACTGCAGCTTCAATATCCCCATAGACTAGTCAGCTGGCCCTTTTCAGAAAGAAACACTAGACCCCAGTTCCTCCTTTGTAAATGCTGGCCAACAATGCTTCTTTTCAAAAGGGGAAGGCTGATATCTGCGTATGAATGCAAAAGAAAAATTGCGTAAAAATCCCCAGCGTAGTCATGAAAAATACAGTGTAGCGAACAAGCTCGTTTTCAGTGATTCATCATCAGGTTAAATACATCACATTTATATCACATTTTACAGAGGGATCATGAAGGGGGTAAACATGGACGGGTGGTTTATGAAGTCAGTCAACTGAATGTCATACTGCATCAAGTACCCACTTGAACAGTGGTTCTTGATAGGCTAACAGCGTGGGGGGATGGCCAAGGCAGATCCAAAGTCTGAACAAAACGTTTCTGGACGCACAGGGGTGGGTTAAACAGACGAATTCCAATAGCTTCCGCTGTGGACAGAATTCTATGCCTCACCGCCCTCGACTGGGTGACCTTAACTCGGTAGATAGGGCGAAATTTGAAATTTACGTTGGAGACAGAAATGAATAACCAATTGGGCTTTTTGGATGTGCGTTTATGTCGCCGCAGTGATGGCTCAATTCAGCGCGCGATACACAGAAAAGATACGTGGAATGGTCAGTATGTTCACTTCAGTAGTTTTGTACCGCTCGCCTTGAAAAGGAATCTAATTAACTGTTTGAGGGGCAGAGCCATAAGAATTTGTACAAACGACACAATTACGGAAGAATTGGCGTTCATACGTACGATATTCATACAAAATGGATACCCGGAAAGATTCATAGACAGAGCAATGCAACAGCGGGGTGACAGAGACCAGCGGCACCTAGTAGAAAAGAAAACCGTACATATCGGATTACCTTTCAAGGGCGATACGTTAGCCGAAACTATTACGCGTAGGCTCACAAACACAATTAATGCGACATTTTACGCTGCTAAGTTGCGTGTCCACTTCACATCCAATCCGGTTTTGTACCCATGCCTAAAAGATAAAGTGCCTGTTTCTGCAGCCTCATTTTGTGTATACTCATTTACTTGTTCCTGTGGAACCAGTTATGTTGGCCGCACGACCAGACGCCTATCTGAACGGGTCCGGGAACACCACCCAGCTTGGCTCAACAGTGGAATAACGAAATCGGTCAACAGCGCCATACTATCTCACCTGGTGGATTCCAACCATTATGTTAATGTGACGGATGCATTTCGCCCTATCTACCGAGTTAAGGTCACCCAGTCGAGGGCGGTGAGGCATAGAATTCTGTCCACAGCGGAAGCTATTGGAATTCGTCTGTTTAACCCACCCCTGTGCGTCCAGAAACGTTTTGTTCAGACTTTGGATCTGCCTTGGCCATCCCCCCACGCTGTTAGCCTATCAAGAACCACTGTTCAAGTGGGTACTTGATGCAGTATGACATTCAGTTGACTGACTTCATAAACCACCCGTTCATGTTTACCCCCTTCATGATCCCCTTGTAAAAAGAAAAATTGTTAAAACGTGTGGTGGTCAGATAATTTTATCGAGATGTATATGTACGAGATTTACTGTCTGCACTGACCATAGTCATCATTGCACAAAAAGCCAGCTATCTAATATTCCATGGTGCTTACACTCAGGCTAACATTCTGTAACCGGTTTTAAGTTCTTATGACCGTAACTAATGCTGGCACTGAGCCTAAGACGAATTGCCTTCATACAAACCAAGGGGAGGCTAACAGATCACGTACTAATTGCAGTACTCGTCTTGTCACAGACGACATTAATATAACTGGTAGTCTGGTGAAATTTTAGTCCAGCCCCTTAACATGTGAGTTTCCGGTCCACATCTCAATCCGGCTATCTATTTTATCTCTTGAATTCAAGCAAGAACGAGACCAGTGAAATGACTGTTTGTTTATGGGTGAGCGTAATGAAGTACGTCTCGACTTCCGTAATTTTAATTGCGAATTTCATCAAGGTCTGTTGTAGATCATACTTTATAAGAAAGTGCCCATGGACCACAATATCGGTTCCAAGGATGTGAACCCGATTGAATCATCGTCTTTTGGATACGCATTGTCTTCACAAAAGTCAATGAATTCAGCTTTTGATTACATAATAACTTGTACAAGGAATTAATCGAGTCATTTGAATGAAATGTCTCCAGTACGTGATTCGTGATCGAGGTCTGTTTGCAGTGTTATTTCCCTAACATTTTTAGGACATTGCTTCCTATAGGTGCTCTGGGAGTAGCTGTCACGCTTTTATACTTTCAAACTGTTGAGGAACCGGAACTTAAATTAGGAGGCAAGGGGATGTGGTAAACTACTGCCGAGACCGTGGAGGGCAATCATTAAAGGAGCAAGTGCAAAACAGTAGCAAGATACGTGTTGCGTGTTGGCCATATGTAAGCGGTTGTTTTAAGTATACAGCCGGCAGAATAAAACGAGAGAATTACCACGCGTAGTATTCTGCTATATTAGTTTACTACCAGATGAAGAGTCTTGGTGCTTTCAAGTTGCATCAATGCAGTCGAACTAAAGAACAGCATTCAAATTCAATACTATTTACTTCGCTAGATTCAGTAGTCCATAAGGTGATCCTAATCCATAAGGGAATGTGACGATTACAAAATGGACAGAATTACGCGCATTTTTAAGTGCATGAGTAGCAGTTTGATTCCGTTTTATTTTGATAAACTACACACAACCAAACAAAATGCAACTTTATTTAGTTGATATTTCCGAAAACCGCAGGAGAACGTTCTTTCAGTAAAAGAGTTTCCACACTGTTTATTCGAGGCGGGAATAATATTCTCATCTGTTTATCATTGCACAGCTTCCAAATCGTCTTAAATATACACGATTTGTATGCAAAAATTGATCACTTCGAACCAATGAGCTTTGTACCCATTTCGTTCATTGTCATTTGCTTCCAGATGAAGAGATCGAGTCCATGCTCTCCGAGGCTGATAAGGATGGGGATGGAAAAGTGACATTCGAAGGTAATGATTTGGCAAGTTTTTGGAGATATCTGCATTAACATATTTGCGAAAGCTGAACGAAGGACATGACGCTATTAAGGATGTTTATGTGTTTTTGTTGTAAGCAGATTAAACTGGCTAGCTATCCATTTGTTTGTAAGCTTTACGCGATTGTTTGTTCATGTTAGGCAGCTTTTATTAATACTGTTCATTTTCTCATTTACAAGCAATCATTTGTGCTTTATGTCGTTGGCTAAATGGTCACCTTTGATTGGCAAGAATAAAAAGACACCCTTCTTTGGAGCTGTCAATATGGGCTCAGTGCTCTTCTTCACCTTATTATGTGCCCCGATGAATTTTTCGGGTATCCATTTGCTAATAACGTTTGTCTCAGCAATTCCTGTTCCATCTGCAGTTTATCGGGGGTGCAAATACGTCTGGTTCTATGAAACAGAGGTGATTACATAATACTTGGTGTGCTTGTATGCGGGTCTAATCCTTGTCTGTCCTTATCTGTATGATGTATATAACTTGCATGTTTTACGTTTGCGACTGATGAGAGTAAACGAAATGTCAACACATCGCAATATATGTCTTCTTTCTGCCCTAATGAAAATATCTGATAGGTTTTTAACCAATGCGTTTAGAATAGCACGGCGTAACGAACAATTTCTAATAAACTATTTTTCAGCAATCCAAGATGACGTTCTCCAGGATTGTCGTAATCCAATTTACATTAGTTGATTATTTTTGGTATGAATGAACGTAAAGTATCAAATAAACTTACGTCTTCCTTGAACTAATGGACAATACTACTAGTGCACCCTATGAGTCGTTGATGAATTAACGATAGTTTTGCAAATATTCCGGAAGAAACCGTTCACGACATCACCCCACCCTAACCGTTATACTTCGTCAAAAACAGGGGGATGACAGAGAACTGCGCATGCGGATGTTCATTGTTATTGGTGGTATTGTGGATCAGACGACTCAGATGGTCATCTGGATCACTCATTTTTGCTGCAGAGAACATACAGACGATGTTCTCCCAATATGTCATAGTGACAGTTTGTCGGTTATCAGGGAAGGAGATATATACCAGATAGATTAGAGATGAAGAGTTGGATGATGATATACAGTAGCTCTAGTGAGTCAGTGAATGCACATTTACGCACATGAATTTATTAACGAGAAGGCCGCTCGTTTCAGGCCTGTAGGTGATGGATAGCAAAGATGAAATTATAATGTGTGACTTGGGGAGAGAATATTCTGTTTTAGAAAATAATAGCGACACTAGCATAAGCCGATATCATGATCCGTTATGTTATAACGGGGGAAAATGGTTTACAAAACAAACGTGTGTATGTTTCCATATGGACTGCAAATCACCCACAACTGATCGCAGCTGTAGCATTCCCGACCCCTTTCGAAAGGTAGATGCACTAGACTCGAGTTTTACTCTTATTAGAGCTTGTTAATAGTGCACGTCCTTGCCACGGCCGGTACTAGAACTCCGGCCACGCTTTTCATGAGGCAACCGTGTTTACCACTGCGCCATTGAGCTCATATTATGCAAGACTGAATTTTCATATGTGAATGCGCGATTACATTCGCTTGTGAGTAATGTTCATGTTCATTTAGTTTGTTTCCAAACGAGCACTTTGACTTCCAAAGTTAGAGACATATACTCTCGGTTCATCGCCAGGAACTTGGCGAGCGCTCATGTGCATATGCCGGCTTTGATTTTACTTTGCTTTCGGGGGGTTGAACGATTAAAACTTCACTGTATTGACTGGTCTGTTTAGTTGCTCACTTGTCAAACATGAGTACGATTGCTTCATGGACAATGACTGAATCAGATGATCGTGGTGATCTTGCTTGACCAGATGGATATTACGATGTGACAGTCTATTGGCTATTCGGACTGGTGACATTAACTGCGAAGTAAACGTGTTGATGACCTCAAGATGAACAGATTGAGGATCAAATTTTTTTCAGTTGTTCTGAGTGATGATCGCATCACGAAAATAACATAGCTTTTGACCATACAGAATAATCCGTAAATGTATCGAGCTGTTTTCTCGAACTAGTATGAATACGTCTAGGAATGACAATCTGTTTAAAATTCGTAAACGCTTACATCATGGGAGACTAAAGATGTTTTGGTTGCTTGAAAACAAAACCTGACGGTATTCCTTTCCTCCATCTAGTTTTATCAACACACGAGCGTTAAGAAAGAGCTTTGCATGTTACTCCAAGAGTATCATCTTTCACTGATGAATCTTGGAATATTACGAGTTAAAACCGTATAATGAACTATTGATCTCAGAACTTTAGATCAATGGTCCAGCATGTGAAGTTATTCTGTTTATGAATTAACTGACCATGTGTTTGTTGGTAACATATTCTTTAAAGTTGGAAGGTACTTCTGTTACTCTCCCCCTTTATTCCTAAACGAGGTCAAAAGTACGAGTGGCTGATTATGCTGATTATTTGGGTTTCTCACAAATCAGAACACTTCGACTGTATCTCATTCCTACTGCTTACTATGACGAACCTTCTGTGGTCTCGATAAGATGGCATACTGCTATATTATATAACATGCGTTCATGATTATTCTGTTGTCGCTTTTATCCTACAATAAACTCAGTGTTATAGACCGAAAGAGCTACAACTGCTGTGTAGTATTTTATAGCTAAACATTAGGATATGGTACAAATTTGACACTGGGTCAGATCACCATTGAAAACACAGTGACAGCTAACGAAATTTTATTTCTACGGCACAGAACTTAAAAGTGTACAACATGCTGTCAAATAGATAAACACTTTGGTACACTGATAACCATTGCCATTAGCTAAAACGTGAGTCATCTTCCGCAGAGCTATAACAGTACACGCTGCGTTAGATGAGATATTATAATACTCACCAATAACAATCTGGATATAATATTTGTGGTGGAGTGGAACACACGTTGCCATACTTCATAAGGTGCATATCACGAAGTCAATTAAGTGGGCTCAGAGAGTAGTATGTGAACCTAGTTCACAGGACTTTTCGTAACTCGCAATAAACCCTGAATAGACCGTAACCACCAAACAGTCAAACGAGCTAACTGCACTAATGGTAAGGTTGCCAGAGTGAACAGTGTCCGAGACAGCAACTTGTATTGCTGGAGGAACAATAATTCAGTCACTAATGTACAATATTCCATCCAATGTGACTACAGTTCCTTCTGGTTGCCTGTAGAGTTTACGAAAAGTACGTTTCACTTCCGTCTTTCAATGATGTTTGACAGATGACAGAGTCGAGCGATAATATCCTTGAGATTCGTAAGTCAAACTTTTGGAAATAACTGAATTAACAAGTAATCAAAACTCCTACCATTCTCATGCTCGGCGTATTGAGAAAGGTAACTTGCATGCAGAGTATATTTTGCACTAGGATGCTAGATGTTGCAAGAATATGCAGCAGGTGTAATACTCCATCCCTGAACCATTGCTGTAGATGTTTTGTTAACAGAACGATAAAGATTGTAAACGAATTTTAATTCATCATATCAACAGTAGTGAAATGAGCACTGACTAGGAGGTTGTGAAATATCGTAGTAATCCAGAATGTTCCTGATTCCCTTTGGATTTGGGCGGTTAATAACATTGAATGGTCTAGAAATGCACAACACAGGATGACTACCCTGTTCAGCAGAGGTGACACCGTTAATCACAGTTGACTTCAGGTTACGAATAAGTGGACACAAAACAGTACTGGTGAACGAGAAAATTCAAATGTTCCCAACAGATTGTTCATGCACTGCAGTGCCCCAAAAATATTTTTGATCTGTCAATTTGAAAAGCACGTTTGTCTTATCGGTTAAACTTAAGAAAGATAAGAAATAGCACTTCAACAAATTCAATAAAGATAGAGTTTGATCGTAACTTTAAAGAGAACGAGCATTGCATGAATGATCCAATCGACTGCGATCTGGACGAGGTCGATTTTCATCAACCAGATAACCGTGACAAAACAATTTTGAGGGTAAGGAATAACACTTTGAGGAACATGGAGCAACATTTAAAATGGAAAGTCGTTCAATTTAAATATATACCATGGACAGTTTTATTTGGAACATACAGAATAAGATCTTCGTGATAAACCAATTCTTTCTAAATTGGCAGAAATGAGATCTATATCAACTTAGGAACTAGTGGGAGAAGCACTACATCCTAATGACAGAAGCAGATAACGGTTTATTCTGAGTGAAGTGTTGATTGTATCAATCCTACCAGCCTCATCAACGAGTGGGATTTGTAAACAGCTTAGTTGAGTTCAAATGTAGGGGAAACTGGAAGCCATAAAACTGAGACTGAATATCGTCTAACTCATGTGTAGCATAAATTTGTTGTAATAAAAATCGATTAAAAGGAACTCTACAGTAGCCAGAAATTCTTGGAGTTTTACCATGTAGTTTCGGTGAAATCTCTATGATGTCGCTCAGGAGGAGGATTGAACCGGTGTCAGAATATTTTGGAAACTATATCTTGCAGTGTTTCATCAACCGGTTTACGCAAATCAAACGAACCGGCACGTCATCTCATAAAAAATAAGGTGCCGTTGACGTTTGAGCTTAGTGAGTTTAAGCACATTCCTCCTGAGGTTTGAGATCACCTAGTCAACTGTCATCGAGTTTAAGCTAAACTAGCTTGATGAGCAACGGAATAAAGACATTAAAAATTTTATACATTGTAAAATGATAATGGGTGGGCCGGGGTGAACAGTCAAAACTGGATAAACCAAAACGCCAGATTAAGCATCGCAGCAAGACGGTTTAAATGAATTCATAATGGACAGCTTTATGTAGTGATGTTGTTCACAAAATATCAGTCGGTTTTAATGAAATATTAGGCTTCAAATGCTCAATGTGATTAACTGTAATGAAGGCTTCCGGTAAGAATAGTAAACGAATATGTAACCTGTTCGTTTGCCAAATAACGTTGAGTACTGCGGTGGACATTACGGGATTCTGACAGAATTCGAATGGATTTCCGTAGACCCAACGATTACACTACAGTTTTTAGCTGACTGACACTTGCTACACTCTATACACATGTCATAAAAGGAGTGTTATCAAGGGAAATTCAAAAATAGTTTTATGGAAAGATTTGCAAAATTTGAAACAGTTAGTTCCCTTCAGGAGTTTGAACAAAACAGTCAGAACACGAAAACTGGTAGATGCAAACATTTCGTATTGACTCATCAGTACCAAATTTACAATAACATCGATCGGTTTTTTTATAGCAAACACTTCAGAGGTTGATAATCAATAAGCGGGTTAAGATAAGTGACCAGGTCCAAGGAAGGGTCAAGTTCACAAACAGTTTTTTCTGAACACACAGAGCTGGCTTGAGGCGATTGATTGCTACAGCTTCAGCAAACCTCAGGAATCCTGAATTGGAGTGACGCAACAGAACTCTGAATGTACAAGCTGGATCGATAGCATGACCAGTGGTCAGGACGTGTCATCAAGAAAAAATGGTTTAGTAGGCTCATCTTTCGATATTGTTGCCTTTCTATTATTAGTCCGAATGACTATTTTATCTATTGCCGTTTTCCAAATGCATGGACTCTGTTGGTAGGGATGTTTTAATACTCTGATATCGTTCGCACACTGAATTTTACATAACCAGACTTTTACTTCTGAGATTACCTATAGTCAAATTACTGGGTTCAGTAGCTCTGATTTACTCAAATTCAGATAGCTTTGTCTATCAACGAAAATATAAAGATGAGATCGGGATCATTTCATCTGTTTCCAGCAAAGCGGATCTATTATAATCCTCTCATTGTTTATTAAGCTTGCGAAAAAAAAACTATTTCTGTTGCGTTGTTCCTAACGTTTTTTTCATTTTAGTGCTGTTGTTAACACCTCCGCCATCAAAATAGAACAGAGGTGGGAATGTTTGTCCGGAAGCATCATCTGATCGCGTCACTCTTGGTCCATGGGGCGGTTTTGTTCAGGCCGAATAAACCAATTAAGATAGACGGGACATGCAAGAAGCTATCGAATCACATTGTAACCAGTAGTCGGCCAGAGGCAGTCACAGCTTAATCACAGATGCGAAGTAGGGGTTTTTGGTTTTCACAGAAATTGAAAAACATCCATAGCTGATTGTAGCTATCGCATATCCGCAGAATTTTCAGTCGGCTTCTTCCAAACAACAGAAGAACTAGACTCGAGTTTCGCACCCAATAGAACTCGTCAGTAGTGCATATCCTTGCCATTGCCAAGACTAGAACTGTCTCCTCTCGAGGCAATCGGGCAACTTGATGATTACTCACAAGCGAAGATGGTTGAACGTTCACATATGGTTGTTCGGTCGTGCCCATTGTGCAGCCAATGGCGCATTCGTCAACACCTTAACCGGTTCAAAGTAATAGTCGTCCTTGTATTGCGTCACGCATACTCGGTGCTCCGAAAACTTGATCGCGTGTCCGTTCGTTATGCCCATCCTTCTGTCTACACATTCCAGTTTACGATCATTAACTCCTTTACTACATAAGACGCGGCTAGTCTGATTAACGAACAGATTGTCTGATCCTAATGGCCCTCTGGTCAATCGGGAGTAATACAGTTACCTGTTTCCTTTATTGTCCATGAGACATTGGCGTTTGCATTTTGCAAGTGGTCCAATAAATAAACAAAGCAACACAACCTGGACTCAGTTTAGTGAACTTTATTGTAAGAGTAAGTGCGTTTGCTATCTGTGGATCAGCGCATAACTTTTGATGTTTTACAACAGTTTATGAAATAAAAAACCAGACTTGACGGACTCCACTCTCCGTCACTTATTCGATGTCGGACTTTACCAGACAGCAGGTTTACGGTGATAAATAAGACGGAACGAACTGCTGGTAAGTATGGTTTACTTGGAACGGGCAAATTAGTTAAGTCTGTCAGCGAAGTGGTATCTGCTCATCAACACCGTTGCATACATTAGGTGTCTTTAGGGCTACGTTATGTTGCTGGGTTTTATCGAAAAGTTCTTGATTGCACTGAATAATCCTGTGGCGATGAAGGCCAACCGTTGAGTAATCGGAAGGTTTTCTTCATGGGGCCCATTTTCCACTCTCATTATTTCTTAATTGGACAGTATTACGCTAGTTGTGAAACTCAATAATGTTGTGTGTATCGTGTCCTCATGAAATACCCTACTTACAAACCCTGTCTATCTCTATTTGTCTGTCATATATAACTTGCATGTTTTATGTTTGCGACTGATGATAGTAAACGAAATGTTATCATATCGCAACATATGTCTTCTTTCTGCACTGAGGAAGTTATTAAAGGGAACCCAGTGTTTCAAACATTTTTCTAACCCGAATAGCATACAGAAAGTAACAAATTGTTTATCAAAACCATGCAGGTGCGTGTATATGGAAATAGCTCATCTCCCCTGTATTTCCAGCCACATTTACTTGTAGTCAAAGAGAAGCAAATCGTGCAATCGCCAACACAAAACACTGAGTCACTCTTTGATTCAAAACGTACATACTGACTTCGGGAATAAGAGAACGACAGGCTGTCCCATTTGAGACGGCGAATGTTGTTTTGCGTAGATGAATATACAGGCAGTATAAAAAGAAAGAGAATAAAGAACAATAAGTTTTTAAAAGGAGTAAGAAAACACACACGGGAATGGTAGAGTTCAAGAAATAGTTCTAAACGAGTCAGTGTAAAGTCTGTGTGGCTTAATGGCTCGGTTAGAGGTTGCCCGATATGTTATGGTTTCAGTACAACTTAAAGATAAATACACAAGTTCAATGGTAAGTTTTACCACCCAAAATTTCCGGTTCTTTGAAATTTAAGCAAAACTGATATAACCAGATAAAAAGAGTTTTGACTGAGCCACTGACTTTTAAACTGATTTAATCGACCATTTGGAACAAACACAGTTAAGTATTTAAGTAAAGAAGCCCACAAAGAATGAAACAAGCAATTGAGAAGGTAAATGAATGAACAATTAATTAGATGAGTAGGTAAATGGGCAAATAAGCAACTATGTATGTAAGTGAATCATTGGATGAATGGGTTAATTAATCAGATAACGTGTAGTTAGTATGGGACTAGAAAAACAGCAGGCAGCCCAAACGAAGACGGTGAACATTGCTCGAGTACACAAGTGTACGTGTGGCATAAAAGACAGAGTGAAGACTGAGGAGAATGGGAAAATTTAGGCAGAGATGGATAAGTTTAAGTGAAAGTGTTCGTCACGTTGATTAGTTTAGTGTGAAAAGACAGGTTCGAGGGATGGTCGATGGAGAGGAATTGGGTGTTCAATAGATGACATTTGGACTGATAAAGATGTGACGAACAATTTCAGGTTGTCCCTATCGCGCTTAGTGGGAAATAAATAGAGAAAGAGAAGAAGGAATAACGATGGAAGACTCATTCAACATTTAAGCATTACAGCCAGACTGTCATAATTGCAGTCATACATAAATATTCCATCAGAACTAAGCAAACAGACAACTAGTATCTTTGAGTTGTAAAGAATCAACCATTTCAGAACCACGTGACCCATGCTACCGAATATTTACATTCTTTCACGTCAGCCGCACACGAAGTTTCATCTACTCCGTCCTCGTAATAATTATACGGACACACTGAGGTGGATTTTTGTTAATCAGGTCGATTTAACTGTAAAGTGCATAATGCGATGAAAGTGTTCTGAAGGCTGTCACCATGATGTACATTGTCTTGCATAACCGGTGCCCTCAAACGTGGTGAATCTTCTAGCTTAACGATAAATATATTTTTGTCTAAGTGTGACAGCAAGCTACTCTTGAATGTCGTATTGCGATAAGCTTACGGACTGACAGGATCAAGTGTGGGTTGGCTGTTAACGTTAAACCACCCTATACTTCGAAGGGATTGCATATCTCATCAACTCTACTTCCTGTTTACAATACAGTTCGAATAAATGCCACGTATACATTTTGCATTGTACTTTGCCTGAAAGTGACAAAACGTGATGGCCTTTCTTACGAATGGCTCTAGCCTATCATGAATCTTGATAATAGGATAGTCGTTTATTCGAACTGAAATGTGAAATGAAGTAAAGATTACCAGTGATTATGACTGCTTGTATGATGTATCGTTGCCTAAAACAAGGGTCGACTTTAAGATAGTCACCTAACATTTTGAGAAAATAGATCGGACGAATAAATTGATAGGTATTTTGCATTCAAACAAGGGTTGTCTAACAAGTTTTTGCAAGAATACGGTAAGCAGTCATTTTATTCAGTTGAACCCTCACAGCACCTACTGTGACAGTTGGAATTTAGTCTGGATAAGAAATAATCGGAAACCTCAACTGATACCCCACCAGTCATTATTCACTAAAAGATCCCGTCAGTGAACTGAATAAAATAAACTTTGTTTTGCAAAGTGGCGTGGTAACGACACCCATCTTGTCGTTACAACACAGTGGATCCTTTATCCTACTATATTAAATGGACAAAGGCAAGAATGTGTTGGAAAACAGTGGACGATTTTTTGTAAAATTAATGATCCAGCTGAAAAATTTTGCTTTGTATTTATGTATAGGAGGCCGACAGAAAATTGTGTGGAACTATTTCAACTGTTATACTAGTTCCGGGTTCATAAACTGTGTGGCAGGTAAATTAGTTTATTGGTGCCAACTACTCATTGACATATAAGAAAGATTCTGAAGTCAAATTAAATGAATGGCACACGGTTACTTATCCGTCATATTGCACCTCGTTGTATATCCCATTGACAAAGCAGTCAGTGTGCTCGAACAGGCGAACACGTTTTGATTGAGAGAATCAGAAAGCTGGTTCTCTGAAATCTCCGCTACTGAGAGCACTATTTCTCGGAGGGTAAATTAAAGAATTCTGCATACAGCCAATTGCGACATCTATGTGCGTTAGCTTACAGTACCACAATGATGGTTAACTGTTCCGACAACTGGTTGCATGCACCAACTCATCAATCAATCGTGATGACGTGCAGTTGCGTCACTAAAACTCATCATTCTGTCAATCAACCACTTTTGGTTCGTCCATCAAACCTATTGATCAGATGAAATGAATCTGAAAGTATTAATGTATATTTACTCATCGGCGTAGTATCTCACAACCTATCCGTCTCATTTGAACTGCAAAGATGCTTCCAGAGTGATCAGTAGCATATGAACTAATAAATTAAGTAGTGTGGCAAATTTGATAATTTCAGAGGAGACAGTTGCAAAAACGTTGGACTTCGGATGGATTCGAACGAGCGACAGAAACATGTCCAGGTGCGGTAGGCGCTCTATCACTTGAGCGAAGAAGCCACGACAGAAGATATGACTGTCACATTTGGACTCACTTAGACACCCAATCTATCATGTCATATGAGATCTACAAAATCACCCAGTAGGTTGACATCCCAGATCATTCTGTTTATCAATGAGACGTGAAATCGTATTACTGACAAGTAGTGATAGGTTCTATGGGGCGCAGTGTGCTGGGTGCGTAAGTGATTACAAATGTAAATTTCTGAGCTTTTGTTGTGGCTTCATAACTAAACTGTTTCAACACTTGCTACATGTGAACATGTTGCTTCGGTTTCCTAGTTGCAAATCTGCAGAACTCCAAAGTTCTTGCAATTCTACCTCAAAGTAAGTTTCCTGGACATATGTGTGTGTGTGTACTGAAACAAAACACATAGACGTCTGCTGAGTGTATGTTTTGTATTCAGTCAGCAACTCATTCACATCTGCATGTTTTCCGGTGTCGTCTAAGTCTATTTTGATAGCAAATAGTAATTAAAATAGACAGCTGAATTTTATGAGGAAGCTAACTTAAGATGGGAGAACTTGTGGGGTTACTCTGGAAAAGGGGTTGACCAAAAATTCCGCCTGAGTTGTATATGAGTAGTGCTCAGTTTATGTCAAACAAGATGTCCAACTTCTCCTCAGTTATTTTGTTCTAACCAAAACTGACTGTGGACTTTATCTAAAGTTGTATCCCGCCAAGTAACAAATTTCTACTTCATTTTTGTAAATTATCACGCTTTGTTCGTCTGTTCACTTTCAGAATTCGAAGCGATGCTGAAGGACGGATAGGATGGTGATTCGATTTTACCAGCTGTGTGAAATTAATCTGAAAACTGTTTTTCTTCTTCATGGAATCCGATTCAAAGATAGAACAATGAGTACCTCATGCATTTTTTCTACACAACTATCACTAAAATGTAGATTTTATTCCATCGATTCTGAGTGGTTTTTGTCATGTGAATGTAAACTGTTCTGTCATTTTTTGTAAGCATTCCTGCATGTATATTATACCGACTTTTATTCAGTATTACTAATAAAGGCCAATGGTAAGAGTTTTATTGTTTATGGTTCTGGGACAGTAAAAGACAGACTTTTACGTTTGTACTAATGCTTGACTGCGCATTTTAAACACAAGAATTTGGACGTCATATCTGAGCAAACGGAGTGCTGACGTTGACTATTACTGACTGTTCGAGTGCTGGCGTAGGTCTTCGACATGTTCTTCCAAAGCCACACCAACTTTTCATTACGTGTGTATGCTGTCAGATGAAAAGACAAGTTACACCTTGTTGCGTGAGTTTCCTTATACTCCAGTATGTCTGAGAATGTACACAGTTCATTTTATAAACAAAATGTTTCATAACAGCATTGAACAATGTTCTGTTGGTGATCAGATGACTGATTTCGTTTGATCAGATGAAACACTGGTAACAACTTTGGGTAACTTGACTGCGTGGCATGGGTTAGTTAGATTGGCCACGAAGGCAAATAGTATTTTCTGTTTTCTAGCAATGTCACAAGATAATCCGTGAAAATTTTGTGAAGTTGGCTTGTGTCGTACACCAAAACAAGCTTAGGGCTTATAGTTCAGCTGCATCTCCAAGGACTTACAACAAAGGTCACTGTGTGAAAGAATGAGAGCATCTCCGTTTCCCACTGGTGCATTAGCAGGCTCGTCCCTATCATCCTACCGCCTCCCGATTGGCCATCGTAGGAGTATTCGCTCAATATCACAGATTACATTGTCCCGCCTGTACAGAATGTTCGTATATCGGTGTTCCACTGGTCTCTGCTGTATTTGTTGGAGCTATACATCTTTCCTTCAGTTGTCATTACGCTTAATGCTGATAAACCTTCGTAATTCAAATGTATGATTTCGTTCACCTAACATTCTTAACGCATGCAACGGTAGGTTGATGTCTGATAGGAGACTGACCGATTACGCGATTAATGAAATAAACGTCCCTACTCATTTTTACGATACATATTTCATTGGTTTGAAAACTGTAGACCGTGGCTAAGAGCTCAACTGACAACTGAGCAATAATTCATCGTTTAGAAAGCATTAACTTTTGTAAGTTGATCTATAATTCAGTGAGACTGACCAGTGAGCCAATCGAGATGAGCACACATGCATGTAAAAATATCTGCAATACCGTCAGTGGCTGGCATGCAGTGAATGAGGTTCAACCGTAGAATAATTTCAAATGTTCGTTAACGACTTTGTTACGTAATCTGTTTCGGCAACAGACAGTGTGTCAGTTGAAACCGTGAAAATGACGATGTGAATAGAGTTGGTCCAACCACATCACGCACTTGCACGTCTCAATTATATCTGGACTATATAAGATTGCACCACAATGGTGGGTGGACAACTGAAAACAAAAACTAGCATGTTTAACAGTAGTTCGTCCCAGTCTGTATCTCGGTGGGTCTACTAAGGAGAGAGAAGGTTATCATTTTGTTAGTAAAACCTCTATCAATGTTTCCTTGGAAAAATGCAACTAAATGAACTTCGCCTGAAACCTCACACAAATTAGAGTTGTAATAGTCGCTGCAGGTTGAACAACATCACGGATTCGCTCTCCAGCTGATCTGTACCAACGATGTACACGGTATTGAGCATTCTCTCCTGCTGGAGTTTGCCAGCTAGAATAGTGACAATCATGTTCATGGGTCAAACTTGCAGATCACCACGACCTCTAGCGCTGAACTTCCAGGTACATTAATGCAAGAGTGGCGTTTCTTTGGTCGGGTAATATTCACAGAAAGAGAAACTCACTGTCTTTACGAACGTCAGATGATGACTCTGCGACTAGGACTTTTTGCTACATTGCTAGTCAGTGATCTCAGTGAGGTTGCACAACAAATGTAGCACGCAATCAGAAGTCGACAACAAACTGTTTGTGTAAAGGTATAGCAATCTGGTTCACACCGTTCACATGCTGGTTATCGAGGAGTAACTTGCAATATTTGACACTGTCTGATCGTACGTTTGACTGGTAGTTGTGGTTAATCTCCCGTCATGACGTCAAGCTAGCAGGCGATGCTCTAGGTATACCTTCGAGACGCGTTTGTAGTGACCCATAGCACTGTTTCAAAATTTGCTTTAACACAAATTCTACAACAAACTGTGTGAAGCTTGTGAAAATACGAAGAAAGAACATACACGATATAATCAACTTGTGTTTAGGAATTTTAGCAAACGGAATTAAGATTTTGTTGAAATGTACAATTTGCGTTAAATTGCATGTTGCAAAATAGAGTGTAGAAAGTCATTTCATTTCACCGGATGGTTAACGACTTTTGGCTTTTTATATGCAATAGAAAAATACCACTAAATTCACAGCACTGGTTGACCGACGGAGCACTTTGTTTGATCACAAACAGGCCCTGATCATTATAAAAACGTTTTCAACTAAATGACTGACCTGACACGGGCATCTGCACAAATTATCTGAAAAGGTTTGTGTCAGAAGCTTATGACGGGAAAGTCCGATTACTGCGAGTTGATAAAATATATGGAAGGGATTTTAGCTGATGAACCGAGATGCACTCAAGTAGTTTGTACAAACCATGTCGATTGATAGATCAAGACAACTGATTGGACTACGGCCGAATCACGATTTGACAAACAGGGTAAACAGTGGTGTGTGTGGGTTAATAATCACATATTGGGAGTGGTAAAATAACTCATCTCCAAATGACAACTTCCACTGAATCGTTATCTCATAATCTGGACATATACATTACTCCTGTATCCCAGTCCATAGCCTTGTCCACATATATTCTCGGTGCGGTAATTACTTCGTTCGGATCGGTAAGATTGTCCATCGTGTGCTTCATTTGCCGTATAGTGTACACACGGCTATGTAGTTTGTTCCACACAAAACCCAAATAAGCATCATCTAGTCGATAGTAGCGCGTGAATGCCATGGCAATCGCCGCATCGATGACCAATTCGGAACCAAGTATATAAGCTGCGCCTGATGAGTAGCTCGGGTACCGAGTCCAAGGAAGTTCGTTCGCAGACACTGACCAGCGGTCTCCCCAAGAAGAGGAATCCGATGGGTGGCGCACAATCAGATCTGGCGCTGCGGTCCCTCCATTCAAATAAGGTCTCACTGTGAATGGTATCTTCCGTATCAGGCGAATCACTGAGCTTGGAACAAGAGAATAATCATCGTCCACGAACAGGTAAACAGATGCTTGATGTTTACAGAATACAGCTGTCCAGCGGAACGTCAGCATCATCTTCAAGGTCAAATTGTAGTAGGTATCATTGAAACTTCCTATTAGTAAATCATGATGGACGTCTGATTCTTGCAGTAGCTTTTGTGTCGCTTCTAGTGTTGTCTCGTTTGTCTGACTTTTTCCGTTGTATGGTTGAATCCAAACTCCATCAAAATCATATTTATCACGCCGTGCCTCGGTTGGTATTCCGGTGACAAATGCGAACTGAACGCGGAAGTTGCGCCAGAGTTTCTGTTGCATATACGTCCTTCGTGCGTTGGCGCGATTATCAAAGCAAGTCGAGCACGATTTGATCAGCACAACCAGATCCAATACGTTCTTCCTATTTGTGTTTGTGCAAACATAGTGTGGAGAACGGATCACTTCGAGCTGTGGGTCGTTGACAGGTGCCTGTGTTAGATGTGACCACAAGCATCGATTAGATAATGCGTACACATTAGTGAACTTTTGAATTCCAATTGAACATTACTACGATCAACGGGAAGAAAGAATTTAAACTTGGCTCCCAGGCTTAGTTGAAAATTAATTCACATCACATCTAATTGACACATAGGCAATTCTATCTCTTGTTCTGTGAACACGTTTGTTTCCATTGGTCCACAGTTTAAATGTTCTCATGTGGTCAACTGCGAAATCTTGATTGTAGAGCTGCGTGGCTTAATGATCTAAAGCGTTGATGAACAGGTTTTAGGCACTAAATCAAGAAGGATGATTAGAAAGAATCAGGTCTCTTATAATTTTGAAAAGGCGGTCAGTGCAGTCGTCTGATTTTAGCAAACTAACAGTTCTTATCCACGCAGTGGTCAGTCTTTTTTAACTATATGCTAATCAACGAGATAGTCTTGCAAAAACATTCATTGTTTCTTGTGTTCAAATGAGACACTGTTTAGTGACCATTTTGGAAGAGATTCATTTATATTTGGTTCAAACATCCAGTCGGCCTGGCTTACGTGCATGTCTATGTTCGTTTTCTTGTCTCAGTCAATGCAATCAATTGTACGGCCTATTTGGTTGTTACCTTGAACTACTTGATTGTCCATTGCAGCGGATTGTCTCATTTTTGCAACATGCTAAAAGACGCATTCTTGTATGACCGAGTATTTATCAGTTATTTTCTTACTGTTATATAATTTCTGATGAATATGAGTGAACAGTTGTTTGATCAGGGAGCAGATAGCTTAAGCATTGTTGAAATTTTTGATGTCTTAACAGTTTGGGGAGCTTATTGCCCAAAGGCTATCCACTGTAACGGTAAAACTACCGTAGTTTTTATAAATACGCTCCAGATTTGCTTCCTTTCGACTGATTCGTCCAACGGTATGAAATGTGTAGCGGTTAGTTCACACACTGCCGTCGTGCAACTGATGAACATTTGAGAAAGGAATCCACCATACAAAACAGTTGTTCTTAAACTAGTTATTTCAACTTGAAGCGAACTTCCGATCGCCGGTCTATTCAAGGATGGAATTTTATAACGAAACATTCCGTGACATCTCCTTATACCATCAACTGCATTAGTAATGGTCAAGATTTGTATAAGAAGCCCACAATCGACACATTCCACAGATGAGCACTAGACTGGAAGAGTAACTCTCACGTCGAAACAAGGATACTGATAGCTGATAAGCGCTGACCTTAGCGAGTCTCTAGCTTAGTGTTTCCTTAGGAAATTGGACAACCGAAGTGTTTATCGAAACGCTAGGTTTTGCCATAGTGACAATCCGTAGATCGAATTTCCATGAGAAGAAAGTGGAACAGGGGAATACATTTATTAATCTATTGAATTGTATCTCACAAACGAAATGACTTACTCATTACAATATCTGGCCAACGGATTGTTATTCTGAACCGGGGAAAATTAACATGACCATTCAAAATGCTTAAGCGCAAACGCATTCTTAGTTCGATCTACCAGCTGCAATTAATCAACGACCTGGTTATCTGCGTTTCACAGGCTTATATATATATATATATATAGCAACTTAAAAATGGCATATTGTAACACATTCTCATTTTTCCAATTGGCACGTGTGCAAATTTACTGTTTCGCAAGGGTTGTGGTAAGTAGCGCCTGACCTGTGACTGTCAAGCATGCGTGAAGTGATCTGATCTAATCAGACGATTTGGCGTTGGCAATGCCAAGGCCCCATGCTCGATAACTGACTGTTTTCTAAGTGTAATAATACCCTCACCTGGATCAGTTTATCCGTCAAAGTGGAATGGGAAATTTTTGTAAATCCACTGTCGCTAGCTCTCACCCAGCTTGAACTAATGCAGTTGAAGATCACATCTAGGCGCATACATACATACATACAGAGTGAACTGTTCATTAGGACGCCTATAAGCCCTGCTCCACCCTCACTGAAACGATCTCATCCAACATGGTGAATATCATCACTTACTGTCTACACTGTTCTGGTAAGGTTATTTGGCGAATCAACATGACTCCTACACAAATTTTGTTGTGTTAATTTCGATAAGCACACAAACATAACAACATTTTATCTCATGGTAATTCTGTCATTAATTAAAGGTTGAGGATTCAAATTATTTAAAATTGAACACTAGCCACACTTGATCACATCTGAATGAACCTCTGAACTAATCCTTTCCTGAAGCGAGCACTAGACTAGATTTTCGCACTTATTACACCGAGTAGCTTATCTCAATGTAAAGGATGCGATCAACTGTGAGCGTTATTCACTTTCATACAACTTTTTCATCGTTGACGGGAACAGAAACTATATCCCATGCGGTTATTGAAAAATGGAATTAGAATAAACGGATAAAACTGGGTTGTCGTGCTTAGCTTAGAAGAAAGTGGGTTGGTGATCAAACGAAGATATTCTAAGAAGAGACACCCTTACATGTTTCTGGTCTATATGAGTGAGAGAGCGGGTTATTAAGGTAAGTTTAACGAAGAAAAGAAGTTGAAGAACTACCTGTAGTTCTTTCACCACAGATGGACTGGAGAGATATGCTTATTTCATCATCAACGGAATCTCCGATGTTTCGACGCGCAAATCATTCCAACGAATCGAGCTGTCATCTGGTTTCTTGTCCCGCGATCTGTTCGCATATATGTTTAACAGGATGTTGCATCTACTCAATTACATATCTTGCAGAGTGTGTGCGTGACAAGGTTGGTGAACACAGCTTCGAGTACTTATTGTAAATGTCCATCACTCACATTGGTGTGTGTGTTACAGCGATGCTCAGAGCCATCAGATTATTAAAAAAGTGGCCTTACTGCACAAATTCTTCTCTTCTCTGTTTAAACCATAAACCCAGAACTAAATTAATAAATTGCCCAAAAAATGGTACGGAATCTGCTCGTTAGCTAAGCTTTTCACTTGGGCCACGATTATTGTCGTTGTTTTACGATTCAGGCAGACATAGTTGATTGTTATGTAGTCGCCTAGGATATGAATATATGAAAAGCGCAAAACCCACCTCTCGGAGGGTAGAGGGGGCTCTATTGATTCGATTTGACAAAACGGGTTAGCAGTGTAACTAGTGAGAATTTGTTCTGAAGTGATGTGTTTTTTCTATCTTGTGAAGCAGTACCAAACTGGCTCACATTTGTTGATCAATGGACTATACAGGTGAAGAGTATGCGCAGGGGTAGATGAGAAATGATGGTTCGATGAATAACTGACGATCGGCTTTGAGAAACAAACACGAACGACTTTAGATGAGACTCAATTACAAAAAACTTGTGATTAGGCCGGATTCGAACCAACTTACCCAAATGTAGCAAGCGCTCTACCGGATGTTTTACAAGGCTATGAGTGGAGCTTAGAAATTTTGCACTTGGACTTAGTTACACGTTCAATCTACTGTATCTTGTGGAATCTACTGAATGATCCCGCAGATCGTCTGTCCAGTCAGGGTTTCCCAATCAGTTCAAGCATCTTGTGACTGCCACGCCTATAACCAACAGCGCTTAGTAAGACAATTTGGTGTACGTCACGAGTTTGCTAGCGATATCTTCCGACAAAACAAATCAACCACCAATTGTGGTTGCTTGAATCTTCAACCACATTGTTCCTTCCATTGATTTGTTCTATGAACGATTTTGTGAACAGTTGTACGCGCCCAATACATGTACATGTTGTCGCTGTCCAAACTGACATTAAACCTGATCACTGATGCGTGCACCATAGTAAAAACAACGTGCTACCAATACCATATCGCCAGATATTTGATGTCCAAATACAAATCAAGAGACAGTGGCTCAGTCAGCCCTTCAAACAGAACGATCGAACCTGTTTTATTGTGTTGTGTCAATAGACTGCTATCACCATATTTTGGCCTCTTCAACTGACTGCTTCAGTCACATCGACCACTACTCAATTTTGGCAAAGTATAACAGAAAAGTCAGTTGCTTATTCAGTTCGTTCGATCAACACGTGCCAACAACAGACACACTCTAGTTCGGATTCGGTGTCAGATAACTTGCCACCATTCGAGAAGGTTTGAACCCGTGTATTCTGGATATTCAAGCTGAATGTGGTAGATCACATCGCCAAAGCTCATCACCCAATTCATTCTTCTATTATCTGTGAGGCTACCTAACCCACTTCACAGTCAGGCTTGATACGTTACTTTTGTATATGAGCCAATCTTAATATAGTATCTCAGCAAGCCTAGCTCTGTTGTAGCGCCAGTTATGTGAATATCCTTCCTTCAGCTGCCACAACACGAGTAATAACGTAATGGAAACTTGAGGATAAAAGAATAATAGGTGCTCGTGATGTCAACTATCAGGAAACCGGACAAAGGAAACTTGGGACAATCAATCTCACGTAATCAGTGATGGAGACTACTATGAGAGATTTTGTCAGATTAAAGAAAATATGCTGTCTTACAACAGCCACAGCTGCACCCATAAGAAGCACAAACGCTGAGTCGTGGACGCCGAAATTTCTATAGTATTTTGTTTCATGTATAAGTAAAAAAATGGCCACCTTTGATTGTCTTAGCCAGCAAAAATTCGCGACCGTTTTATTATTGACGAGCACTCCGTATGCTTCCAAATTTAGTAGTTCAGTTCAATGCCACAAACGACATTTTCCACCCCCTAAATTCGGATACGTATTAACCTAAGCATGTATTCTTCTGCATTCTAAATCATGATAGAACCTTGAGTCTGAAACTGTTGTGCGTCTCTCTCACTGTACGAAAATTATTTTGAGCTAACCAAGAAAGCCAAAACGCAGGTATCTTTAGTCACTTCTAGATTAGTGGACAAAGTTGATAAAAATGGTTCACACCATGTTCAACGGTTCTCCCGTTCACTTTCACAAGGCAAAACTCCCTGATGAAACCGGTATACGCGGAAGCCAAGGCGCCTAAACACCCGCTGAATGGAGCGTCGACCTGTCCCTAGTTGTTCAGATAACTCGCATAAAAAAACCTGGGAGTTTTCGTTGATAATAAAGGCAACCTTTCTGTCCAATCCCTGTTTGATAACACGCCTATAGGTAGTTTATCGACCCTTTCTATTTACGGAATTTCTCGTAAGGAACCGATTCTTCACCCTTTTGATCAGCAGCATTCAAGCTAAACTATTCTCTGGAAATCTCCCTGTGAACTTTGTGCGCGTTTTTCTCAAACTCAGACTCATTTAATACATGCAAACCGATACAGTCTTATGCATACCTATTAACTACCTTAACTGCGTTATTTGAAACGGTCAGTCCGCAGTTTGGTTTCATTAACTGCGTATGTAATTGGTGCTTTTCGGGTCAGTAATCAGAGGATTACCATGAAATGAAATTTCGGTACATTTGCGCATTGATTGAAATTAATGTGCAGGTGCAACATGCTTTCTGTGAGATTGTGCTGATTCATCGACTAACCTCGACAAGAAGACAGACAGTAAGGGTTGACGCTCCCTAGATTGGCCGAGAATCTATACTTTCATTTCACTGAGGGTCTATGGGCACTCGAGTGAATGGTTTGGTCTGTGATATCCCTTTGGATGTTCAAGCTCTGCCTTCAGCTCTCATGGCAGCCATCAAAAAGCTACTCACATGACTACCGCTCTAGCACCTGAGACAGGACCTACCCGACCTATTCGGTCGCTACGACAACCGTTGTCGAGGTTTCTGGAGCTAAACATAAATAAGTTCAGTACAATTAGAGTTATTCTGTTGCCATTCATCAGCTACATCCGTCGTGAATACCTATAGGGAATGTGGGCAAATCGTTGTTTTGGAAAGTTTCATGGTTTGCGCTTTCATCAGAAGGTCACCATACGTTCGAAAACAAACAACTAAACATTCAGCAACGTTGAATCGGCACCGTATTGGAACAATTAAAGTATTATGAAACAACAATTGTAGGCTAATCTTAAGGGCTTATTTATCCAAATTGCGGATGAATACTTTAAGCAGCTCATGTATAGAAACTCGGATCTTAATTAAATCATTTATTGTGAGTGATATGATGAGACCAAATAAGACAAAATTAGATGTTTCAATTATCATTATTGTACTAAAGCCAATACTAACTGCAACAGAAGTAAAACCAAATGAAGTAGTACAAAATTTTCGAATCTCACTACGAGACACAGAAGTCTGCGTTATAAAAATATCAATTCACTTAGTCTCCGAATAAACATAATTAGAATTTTATTCGAAACCATTCTTATCAGAAATCTTCCCCTTGAGTTACTTTGTGACTTTTCCCCCTATCCTTGTCTGTTTTCTGTGATCACACAGTTGGTAGATTAGCTGTTAGTGGGTAATTCTACTTTTGACAAAAACTGTGTTTTGGTATTGTGTGACTGATGACCGGTTTTTGCGGTAGGAATAAAACAAAACCATCAAAGTAAAAATACGAATGACATTCTGGGGTTACAAATTTTCAAGTCATTATGATGTTTTAAAATGCTACACTGACTGTGTCAGTGCTTCATTAAAACCGAGATTTATTGGTTTAGAGACTTGAGATCTAAACAATTCTACCTAACTCACCGCCCACTATCACTACGTGAATAATACGACCTATATTTGTATAATATGCCCTTGTTACTCTCTACCTCTGTTTGTTGTGTTGTGCGTAGCCCAAAAAGGAATGTCCAAATTGAAAACAGTTTTAGAAATATATCACATATGAACGATCCAAATAATACTTAACGTCAAATTAACTCGTTGTCAATTTTGGCTCTTTTTTCATTGTCTAACAGGTGCGACACTAAAAGGTTGAGTGTGTATGGCTGTCGTAACGACAAAATTGCTCCAGTCTACTCGTAATTGGATGAGTTATTTTATGTTTCAGAACGGTACCCTTGTTCATATTTTGTTCCTTAGCGAACGTATAATGTCTAAATTCTCAACCAGTTTCGTGATATAGAAAACCGATGCCATGGATCTATGAACGATTTTTCGTACGTAAAGAGAGTTCAAATTCGGAAAATGTGTATGCGAATTCCAGAGAGCCGGTAAAATCTTCGCTTACGACAAAGTTTTTACCACCGGACTTTAAGATAACCTAGTCCGAACAGCTTTTTTCAGTTTTCCCTCTTTTCAATACCCAAATTTGCCCTTGTCACGACACTAATACATGGCTAAAATGGACAAGTATGACATTCTGAAATGACTTGGAACGACACGGTTCAATAAAGAGGCCATCAAACCCAGGAATGTCGTATGACGCTTACCGTCTTTACACCACGCTTATATAACACTACGTTAGAGTCCGTGAATAATTCCGTGAGCTTAAAACACAATCTAGGTTGTCTCAATCTCCATGTTAAAATTGACAGTCTTTACTCAGTCTTTTACTGATTTGCAAATCTGCTGCAGTCATGAATGTAGCTTTCTGTTACCCACGATTTGTTGGAAAACGTAGTTTGATGACACACAGCGTTTGGAACATATTGCATTTTTACTTTGTCCATCTGCATTCATTGATGCACATTGGTTCTCAGCCCTGTATTGCCCTTCAAACGAAAAAGTTAGTCAGCAGCTCGTAAACCGTGGTGGCCAGAACTGGAATGATGGGGTCGAGCGATTTGGTCTAGAGGGCACATACGCCGTCGTGCTATTTAGCACGACTGAGCACCGGTGGTGTATTGGGGCTGTTGGCTAACCCGACTCGGTTAGGAAGCCTGTTTTTGGGTAAGCACATGTGGCAAACCTTTTGGGTAAACTTCTGATTTGAAGGTCTCGTGAGATGGTTTGGACGCCACATCTAAGTTCCGGATATGCATCTGTGGCACAGTTTGTGCTATGCCGACCTCTATCACTGCGATAGATGGGGGCGCGATACAATAATGTACGACCAATGTTAGAATTTACCGGTTTTTCTCGCCTTGTTGGAGTTGACACCCCTGAGTGGTTGTGTCTGCGCCCATATGATGCATATGCTGAATTGAGTGGCCATCTGCAATCAAGTCGGGCCATCTAACAATCTCGAACGGCGACTGTATACCTTGGGCGGTTGATCAGCCGGCAGTTAGAGTGACGTCGTAGGCATCTAATGTTTAAACAGTCACGCCTATGTCACTGGAACTTTCAAGAGTGCACCAGGACAATGATCGCTAACACAACCATCGATTTGGTGGAAGGTGCTCATGTTAACAACCAACGTGTGGATATGTGTGAGCACAGTCCTGACGACGATCTAGCAGATGTTAGCTTTCTAAATAAAACGGATTGGGGACCAGAATAAGCCAACACGGTAAAAGGAGTCTTGCTATACGTGACAATGTTAAATCCAGTCTAATCGAAAATGAACAGATTAAAATATATCAGGCAGTAAGAATCATGCTCTCTCATTAGTTTGAAAGAAAAAGGTGCGATGCTCAGACGTTTGTCCAACTATGGTTTTGTACAATGTTGCTGACATCCTTAACCAATGTCTAATGCAGCTCAGTGAGAAATCTAAGTAGAGCTTGGAAGTTTTCACGTGTTGACAAAATTAGCTGAAAACTATTGGATGGTCCCATAGCATATTTTCAACGTTTAATATTTCCGGCCAACTTTAACTAATTAAAACGATACGTGCAAAAATTGTGTGTAAATGCTAGTTCCGACATTGTCGTTAGTCTACTTGCATAGGGTCGCTGGTCTAGGGCAGCAAGCCATAACCTTCAACAGAGTGTCTGTAGCTATTAGGCTACAACCTCATTTGATATTCACTTTTAGAGCGTCCAATGCTTCTGGCCTACTCCGAAGTGGGATGTAACCTCAGAAGAAACTATTTGGTGAAGAGATTCGACGATTGTGGTAACCATTCGTTTGTCCTTCCGCAGCTGATCGATGGTTGAATAAAGATAGTGACAAGATCGTTTTGCAACATAATCGAATAGTTTGGAGCGGTACCACTATGTCAAAACCAAACAGAATTGCAAGTTCTGAGTTGATCTACTACCGGAGTTGAGTTACGTGGTGAGCCGATTAAAGTAGAACGGTCTGTGATAAATCGGATTTCCTACTTAATGAAAGTTAGTCTCACCTGTTACGTTCTGTTTGGAGAAATGTTATTCAATGATTCGCTTTCTCAATCTTCCTAAAAAATGCACGCAGGTTAAGAATAAACTGTTTCGGAATTTGTGGACAATAAACGCGAGCTGAATGCTTGTCCAATTTCAAGATTGTGTGGTGACAGTGTTGCGTGACACAAGTGTAAGGTCCATCGGTATTTCACAGCCAGTTCTTTACTATTAAATCGTAAATTGTTTGATTTCAGTAACCTAGTAACTGGCATTAATATCGGTCGCCATACGGACTTTTTAAAAGGCTTTTACTTTTTTCGAGATAACTAAAGACTACTGAAACACTGGTTTCCACTGGTGAATTTCGAGAAGGCAAGCAAGAACATATAGGATGTCTTGCGCAATAAAATGTCCATCGTATCTCGTTGGTTACCTTTGTGAAGTCAACACACGGAACAACCATTTTGCCTTATTGTTTAAATCAATGTAAATCGGCAAGTTGTATGGATTCTCCGGCCATAAGTTACTCATTCTAGACTTGTGGTGCCTTTTAGATCCGCAACAGTTCTGCTTCGTTGCATCAAGTTCACCTTCTTTATCGATGAGCACGTTACAGTCGCATCTTGCTGTTTCCTTTCTGGTCACTTGATTGATAATCTCAGACATGACGGAACTCATTTTGATGTACTACCTATCCTCAGTATGTTAGGTGAACGTTTATTTCGTACAAGTTACCGATAGGACGTGATCAGAATGCCATTGTCTGAGACAAGTTACTCAATATTTTTGGTCTTTTCCAAATTGCGAGCATGTCCTCAACACAGTTGTGGGATCACCCTAGTGACGACGCTAACCACAACTTACCTGAAACTTGAGTAACGTCAGCAGAAGTTATTCTAATTTAAAGTCGCAAAGGCTTTCCCTATTGACTGCTTTCCAGAAAGAACCTTTGTTGTGGCTGCCTCTCCTATATGTCTTAATCAGGTTTAAGGAATATGTACTATATGTGAGAGTGAATGAAATGTTAATATATCGCAAATGTGCCTTCTTTCTGCTCTATTGATGTGGTTAAAGGGAACTCAGTGTTTCAAATATGTGAGACACTCAAAAGTATGGGGAACACTACTATTTTAACCTAAATATGGGCATATTTAGTTTAAAAAAAGTGCACACTATCAGTTAAAATCTCGGTTAGTTCGTAGTTATATCGAGGGATAAACTTGTAATGCGAATAAAATCGATTATAATTGTTCCCATATTCATCACAATACCCTGCTGCATTATCTGAAAATCGATCAGAATGCACGGTAGTCAAGTAAGTACATCAGAGGATAAGCAAAACACAGACGAGAACAAACTGACAGGTTAACTACTAAGTCAAGATGAACCATCTTGGGTAGTGACTTGGAACAGAGTGCTTTCAGTAACGACCAAGAATCCGGTCGAGAATTGTTCAGAAAACAAACTTGTGTACTCGCAATTGCCACGACACTAAAAGAGTTATTCACAGGTGAGATCGGGGATAGATAGAGCTTCTTTGAACGCAGTTGGAATAGCGTCAACAAACTGAATAGTCATTGGGAGATGAGACTGTGAAATGTGCCAAATAATTGTGGATTGTTGACTGAGTAAGGCCTGTGACCAAATTTACGGGAAGTAATTCATCTGGTACACCTAATGGGTCTTGCTTTTAATCGGCCTGTCAACGTAAGAAGTTATGGAAATATGGTAAACAACGGAACTCACAAATACACAATCCATTCATATTAAGGCTAGCCCTAGTAATGGTGATGTCCTAAGCAACGCACTGCTGTATATGGCCTTTTGCGACTGAATGTTTCGCGATCGAAAACGCGTGATTTCTGTTCGGGTTTTGGTATGCACACCTGTGTTAAGTCACTGTCTGCGCTAACCCGTGGGGAATGTGCTCCGTCTTCCTTTGTGGTAAGTTTCGGTTCGTTCTGCCAATGTATGAGTCACTGTAACTGCAGGCGAACAGATAGATAACATGAGAGGCAAAGTTTTTCGAGAAAGACCGAATGAATTTCAGTAAATTTGACCAGATATCCATTCGCAAGCAGAACTCTCCTCAAGAACTCCTCTCCAGACTTTAGGCGGTCAGCCATGCACAGTTTCCTTGCTCGACGAAAAACCATTCATACTAAACTAAGTTTGTAAGCCACGGACGCAAATAAAGGAAATTGTAGGTGCTTCCCACTCCGTGTGGCGTTATGATAAACAGACCTGTTAAATGTACCGTCTGAGGGCCAAGAAATAGGGATATCTGAGAATAGTAATGAGTTATCGAACTCTTGTTCAAGGATGACGCAGAGATTACGATGAGTGGAATCAAACTATTGTAAAAGAGTTATGTAATGATCAAATTCGGCGATTACTGGAATGTCATCTACATACTACTTATAAAGCAGAGCACGGTTAATACAATCCGATGGTTCACTTTCGGTTATTCCAGGAAAAATACCAGCCATTGTTGGGCCCAACGGACTGTCCGTTACCACTCCATCAACTAGCTTATAAACATATATTACCACAAGACAAATTTTTAGTTCAACGTCTGTTGCATTGCAACATTTTCCGTTAGCAAGCAAGCTGAACTTAGTCTAGGCAACCGTCAAATAAAACAGACGCCAGCGACGCCAATCAAGAAGCGCAGGTATTTCGAAAATGATGAACACATCTACGGAAATTGATACCTAGCGAAACTGAAGTCTACTACATAGCTGATAGGACTTTACAGGTTACGGGCATACACAAACTAAGCAGAAATGGAATAACCTAAGAAATCTTGTTTTCTGGAATACTCGATTGTAAGGTAACATTCTGAGATGAACAAATTACATTGTCTAAACTCACACTCTGTACTGGTTCGCCCAAACGGATCGCTTTCACAGCCTCTCTCACATTCATCATTTGAGGATATAGTTCATAGTTCTCCTCAAGTCCGTTCATTCTTACTTGCGAATCGATGTTGACCAATTGTTTAAGTTCGGACCCTGAGATATTTTGACCATTGTACAGAAACTGTAGCAATTCCCAGTGTGTCGCACTTGGCAGTCGTTCATTTTTATGTACGATCGGATTCAGCTGCAGATTGTAGACACCGGTCTGTTGGTTGAAAAGGTCAGCCACCCGTTTTGGAGGCCATGGACATCGCGTATTTGGGTTACTTCTTGCGTCAGCTGTGCATTCGTCATATCGCGTGCCAACTTGGTGCGGCAGGTGAGCAACCATTGATAGAAACACCACATCTTTTAGTATCCACAAGGTACTGAAGAGTACGATCAAACAGAAGGCTAAACAGAGGGCTCCTCGTGTTACGCGAGCCAAGGGTATAAAGAAACAGTGGGGTTTCATTGGAGTTAACACAGATGTACAACAATATTGCCAGTTTCACCGCAGACACCTTAGGAGGTAGCCCGGTAGCATGACTTGGGAGCCACACTGCTAGAAACTGTTACGTCACCACCCTATAATACATTATAGAACACTAGGTTTGGTTGGTCAGTCGGAGTGTTACAATCACTGTGAGAAGTTTTGTACTTAGCCAATCAGAGCCGATGACTTAATTTGTTCGTACGCTATGTGTGCGATACATGCCTGTATGTGAATGAAGGAGGCTGTTGGTGTTCGTCGTTTACTGAGTTATAAAACTCTTTTAGCTAGGATAGACCTTACGATAACAAAAAGCCAAGATATCGGCTGTGCTAAATCAGATAGCGACTGATTTTCTGAGTCTCAGCAAGTCGGGATTACTTCTGTACTTCCAAACCATGAAACACAAAGTTTAAAAGACTTTTACTTCGCAATATTTGTTGAAATGGCATTTACTGCTGTCGACTGTAATGGCGTTACTAAAAAAAATTCGACGCACCCTGAACAACAGAAAATCTGGAGAATATTGTGGTTGAAAATCCATACAGATTGTTTCGACTTCCAAATATTCGAGAAACTATGACGAGCAAAAAATATTAGAACATATTCTCGTTCGTTTTTGCATTTGATATAAAAACCTGTTTAAATAGCTATAGAAACACATTTAACAAGCTTGGTGATAGTCTTTATGTAATGTGCCGTTAAAGATACTCGCAATCGTACGGATTACACCTTAATGATTGCGGAACTCCCGCTGATTTGTTTGAAAACTCACCGAACAACTTTGAAAGCAGACATACCACAGATCAAGCAGCATAAATCAGACCAGAATTCTACCCGAGGCGGACCATTTAGCCCAGCAGTCTGTAAACTAATCACAATGGTAGACGAACGTGCAGTTCAAATGGTGACTTTCAAGTCGATCACCTGAGTTCATTATGTCAGAAGTCGGCAAAACTGCCAGTATCCTATTTACTGTTATGTAGTTTGATTGCTGTATAACTTGAGCTGAACTTTCATTGAAATCCAAAGACTTTTCATTCAGTCCCCTTTGAAAAGAGTTATTCTGCTCTTGTTGGAGTTCGTTAGCAGTGTATGTGATTGTCATAGCTAGAAACACAAATCCGGACACGTTTTCACAATGCAACCGTGTTGACCACTGCGCCAGCTACCCCAAGTTAGGCACGACAGAATTATCGTATGCGAACGCTCACTCATATTTATGTGTGAATGATGTTCAGATCGCCTGATTGCTTTAAGGGAAAACGCACTAACTGCCCTGTTAACTTTACTCGTTGATCACTGCATTAACACATCTTGCTAAGTTGAAATCCTAATACTCCGAACGTGTGAGCGACATTTTTACTAGTGATAAGCATTAGGGTCGTCATTGGTTTTGTCAAATTTTTCGCTGCCCTAAATCACGCGTTTGAAGCATCGTTACTTATTGTTGATAAATGTAAACGTTGTCCGAAAAGTTCATTGATACTGCTGCTGTAGATGACATTCTAATCCAGTCTGCTTGTATAGATGATTCATGAATTATAACTAGCAACGTCGGGTAGATTGATTTATTCCGTCACCCGCACTTTCTCGACGATCAGCGACAGCTACGCATGACTTCACCTTCACTGTACTATATAATGCTAATGTGTTAACTTTATCTAGAAATATGAACTTCAGAAATGCGTTTAAAACAAGAGTATTGTACTATTTTTTCTGCTTGCGTACATTCTAAAGATCTCTGTTTGCTATTGCATCATGGTATGCTTTCGAACGCATTTTAATTTTAACATTCATCATGCTCCGGACTTTCTCAATTGGATCTCCTTTGGTAAGTAGAACATCAGTCGTAACAGTTATCCATTCATCGTGTAGCCCTTCTTCATTCTCCAGATCATTGTAACACGGTGAACTGTCACAAATCCGGAGAATTTCTGATATAGTTATTGTGATCTCCATCGAATCTAGTACAGTTCGTAACCATCCCATGCAATCGTTGCTGTTGTATGGTCCTCTCCTGATCGTATAGCTCACTGTATGTCATGGTTCCATGCAAGTGAACAGTGCGGCTTGGGCTGCTTTTTACAGAAAAGTGCCCTTGTTTTATCCAGTGCACATTCTATCATCTCTGTACAGAACAAATTGAAATTTCTTTCATCAACCCAGCAAATTACATTAGAGTTTGTCTTCGATAACCACAAATTCACTTAAATTCCATATTCCCATTCGAGTTCATGTTAACGAGTAGCTGACGCAGTCTACTGACAGTTGTGTACCGATGATTCAAGTGTCGATTAGTCGCCGTCGTTGGTAAATCCTTCCACAACCCAACTTTCACGAGCAATCCCGACAGCTGCGGTCGTTGAGATGACAGAAATTGATTTTAGCAACAATCTTTGGCTCCAGCAAAATCTTACTACTTTGTCGTTTCCGAGACTGAGCCTCACGACTGATTCAGTTCACATAAGGCCATTTGTAAGCGGCACTACACTTCGCTCCGTTCAGAACATCATCAGCAGTGCGCCAGTCATCTCCACTTGGCGAATATTTTGTTAGCCAGGTCGGCTGCTTCAGGGCTAATGTGAATGTAGTTGCTCCCTCTCGTCAGGTATGCTAGAAAGACAATAAGCATGTTTTCATAAAGCGGTTAACTCCTCCATTACAGCTTGTCTTTTACGGCGACCACAAAGTTCACTGTCAGTGGACGTGAGCTCCACAGACGCCCCTGACTACTTGCAAACTTCTACCGGTCAACAGGACCAATATGACGTGCAGTCTGACAGATTGTTTAGAACCGAGTCAAATGCTAAGTTTTCATATTTACCACTGATCCTGTTCTGAATGGGTAAAGCCACTAACGCCCCGAATAACTAGTCTCGACTCTTTGGTCATGGTAATCAATATGTTATGCACTGATTAAGATTAGTTATTCTTTTGGGTTAGTTGGGCCACCCACGTTCCTGCCGTCACGTTCAAGATTTTAACATGGAAACTCGAACACAGTGAAGTGATCGGCTTAATGTATCACGAAAAATCTTGTGCCTTGAAAGGGAACAGATGTGTAAAACTTATAGACCAAGTAGGGACAACACTATTAGACAACCAAGAATCCTAACCGACCTAATGAGATAGACGGCTTCGACCTTTCTCTGAAGTCCTAATCGCTGGGTTGACGGTTGGAGTTAATAGGACAATTACCATGTTTCCTCTCGTGATGATGAGGCAACCTGGGCGCTGCTGGCAAGCGAAAGCGGATGAGCGTTTAGATATGATAATTTGGTCGTGTCAAATGTGAGGTCAGTGGCACAGTGGTCAACACGGTTACCTCATGAAAGCATGACCGGAGTTTACACCTTGGCCATGGCAAAAATTTGCACTACTTACGAACTCTGATAATGTCGAAACTCCAATCCATTGTTTCGTTTCAAAAGGACCTGGCTGATAATCCTATCTGAATGAAAGAGCTATGATCAAATATGGTTGATGTTCAACTTTAAATTTATTTTCTGTGTGGATCTGTTATGCTGCACTGTTCTGAGTTATTTCAACCTTCTAGACTGGGATGGGGACTTATGAGAGTACTGAGGGAGGATTCGAGTGAATCGAGATAAATCCAAAGTGCCTTACACACATTGTTGTGTAAACGGTTTACTCGTAGAATTTAGGATATTCAACAGGTACGGTATGATCACATCATTTCAAGTATCCGACATACTGATAGTTCACTTATGTAGGTTTGTGATAAATCATACTATAAAACAGGGTTGATACACGTTGGTCTTATGGTCTTAGGTGATAGTATCAATGTTGCTTCGCTTACCCGATTGTAGTAGATACGTCCTTTTTGATAATATTAGTTTGAAATGTTACTTACAATGTTTTCTTGTCTGTTAGTTCACGTAACCCTGAGGCAATATTGTTAGACAGTTTTTCAACAGTAAGTTGCTCCGAAATGAGTAGTTTTCATCATCTGTAAAGTATAGCTGGATCTGGTATGGAATGGAAACGGGCATTCTGTTATACGACGGTTACTAACACAGATGTTCGAGCGTCAGCAAGTAGATTAGTGCATATAGCTCGAGTTGGGTACAGGTAGTAAATATGTCTTTAATTGACCAGTTTCGTCTCTCCACTTTGTCGTTTTTAGTCATTTTTATTTGCAACACTGGATACGAACGATTTCACAAGATTTTTCCGAGTACTTCATACGACACTATAATATACCCTGTTTATTACTATCATTGGTTAAAATTCTTCACTTCCTCTTGGAAAATAGTCTCTTTAGGGGCAAAGGCTTATAATAAACTTGTCTTCGGACAAGTGCCTGAACACAAACCATTTGGTTGGCCTTTTTCCCCCGCATTTTTCACACTTCGCTTAAGACAGTACCTTCGAAATAAATACTTATTTATCTCACAGAGTGAATACTGTGTAGTGAGTCCTAGGTTCACACCGTTTCGTATTCAGTAGCAATAACATACGCAGCTGTCGTGATAGCAATTGGTTAATCGGTCCTCGTGCTTTTAGGCATTGGTTGATACCATTAAACTGCATTGACATTGCTCCCAACTGAATAACATGGACTCGCGGATGCAAGTAGATGTGAGCAGACCCCAAGTTGTCCTCCCGTTCTTATAACGCACATATTATTTGGGCAGTGAATTCAAGGAGAGATTACATTTCCATGAGATTTATAAAACACCACGACATCCAATATGTCTACGAAGAGTTGAACAGAACTCGAAATTAAACATGGAATACGGTTTTAATTTAGTCATGGTATCAGTGAACTGGCTGTTGGCCGCCGGAATGATGAATGATCAGTGTTGTACCTCCAAGGATGCCTGAAACACGGAGGTGGTTGAGAACAACACAGTATAGCATAGAAAGCGAAAACCATTTACCGTTACAAAGTTTAGGCAAACCGTAATATCAAGCACTGTGAACGGCGATTGATAGAGAGGTTAACATTAAGAAGTGAGAGATCTCCGATCACACAGGACAACAAGCACGAAACCTAATGTGGGTTTCCGCTGTGTGATATATGCACTAAATAACTGTCGATGCAGAATTATACAACTCGGAGATAATGAACTCAGCAATGTAAAGCAGATGTTTACAAGTTTGCAATACTTTTTTGTATTCATCATGAAAACAGTGGTCATCCTTTCTCTAGTATGACTAATCAGGAGATTGTCCAGTATTCCTCACAGACATGATGCTACACAACGTGGGTTGGGAAGGTTTCATTCAAGCACCCGTCTTGTCTACCTCCCACTGGTGATTCTACGGCCGTCGTTACATGTCAGGACGGCCGCAGCCGCATTGGTAGATTGGATTCCTGTTAACAACAGACTTTGTGCCGTCTACTTAGCAGGTTTTGTTAAGGCCAGCTCTAGATGCAGGACTTTCAGAAATCTTTTCATTGTGTCTGCTTAAGCTCCAACCGGATTTAGTGATACCGGCGTCAAAAACACTTTTTACTCGGCCGCTCTCCTTCGGTTGACAGGTGGCTCTGATGTAGTCGTTCTCGTCGGAGATATGAATGCCTAGTTCGGCCGCCTTGATTAAGCTGATTCTCGTTCAGGTGGCAGGTTTGGGATAGCATCACATCGGTTAAATAATGGTGGACCACTGTTGTAGCCGTGCGCTGAGCATAGGCTATTTTTAGCCAACACTAATTTTAGGCATTATGCACGTCATTGCTATACTTGGCGCTCGCCTTCTCCGAATCCGACCTGGTCTTAGATGTACCACATAGCCGTTAGCTGCGGGTGGCGTGGTTCGATTCAAGACTGTCGTTCTTATTGCAGCACATGCATGGACTCAGATCATCCATTGGTATGTTTTCGATTTGTTCTTACTTTTGCTGGACAATGACTTCACCGACAGCAACGATAAGCTGCTGGGAAACAGGCTTTACCATCGGTAAAGCATAAGTACCAAGTCAGTTTAGAAAGCTGTCTTAGTGGTATTAACTCCGAAGATCCTAATAGCTGTTGGACACAAGTCTCACAGGCTATTCGGAAAGCAGGTGCTGTAGCATGCGGCACAGGGGTACATAAGTATAACAAACATTGGTTTCAGAGAAATTTCTGGAGTTGTCAGAAGCCAGACGGAGGGTCCCTCCAGGTTATTCACATAACAAGTCTAGAAGTGATATCCGTAAGAAGCTGAAACGTAGTATACAGGCTGATCGTGAGGCTTGGTTAGTGGAAAAAGTTAATGAAATGGAGATCGCTTTTGCCTCAGGGAACAGTGGCAAACTCTTTCAGTTGATCAGTGCTACTTGTCCCAAGCGACCGTCTGTCATTGAAGCCATCAACGAGGCAGATGACACACTAATCTATAATAAATCCAGAAAGTTGGAACGCTGGGTGAAACACTTTGAGGGACAGTTTAGCTAGCCTGCTACTTCTACCGTGCTGCCACCACAAACTTGTGATGTAACACCCAGGTCGTTAGATTTAGAACCACCCACTGAGACTGAGGTTCACAATTGCATCTCGGCTCTCGATGGTAATAGGGCTGCTGGTTCAGATGATCTAGTGCCGACACTTTTCAAAGAGGGTGGGGGGGTTTTATTAGAGACTTTAACTCAGCTGTTTCAACTTGTGTGGACGACGGAGACCATCCCTCCGTGCTAGGATCACTCGATAATTGTTCCCATATACAAGGAGCCCGGGGCTCTTGTGAAAACCATACGGAGATTAGTTTGACTCATGTCAACTCAAGGGTTGTTGCATCAGTTATGCTTGGTCGACCACCTGCAGTTCAGGAGTCAAACATTAAGGTGGAACAGGCAGGGTTTCGTCCTGGGCGGGGTTGTAAAGGTCACATTTTTACCTTTCGTCAAATTTTGGGGTAGTATCAGGTGTACCGCCGGCCAACGGTTGCCCTATTTCTCGACTGTAAAGGTGCGTTCGACTCGGTGGATCGGTCTACACTTTTAGAGTCGCTTAAACGCAGGGATGTACCGACTAAGTATGTGAACACACTGTCGGCGCTTTACTCCCATGCTTCGGCTCAGATCAGGGTTTACGGTGAATTATCTGACAGTT
>LUCH01000841.1:97854-113981 GCA_013368495.1 Paragonimus heterotremus | reverse complement strand
AAACGGCATGCCCAAACGGGGCAAATGGTAAACAAATTATTTTTCATATAGCCGACGTAATGCTTTTCACAATCACTGCATTTACGTTGTGTACCGTGTTCTTTTTACCGGTGGATTTGGATTTTCCTTTTGGCCTTATTGAAATTTCCCTTTGTTGTATGACAGGCAGTTTCACTGTGAGTAATATGCTACTCACGAGTAGTATATTACCCACAGGTAGCATTCAGGAACAAAAGAACAAGCTCCGAACGCCAGGAAGACGATGGACAAGAATAGATCATCGGAATAGTGTGTACGCACTATGGCAGAAGTTGCGCCAAGGAAAATGACAACGTACTACCAACCGATGTATGTGAATGCGTGCCAAACGTGCAGATGAGTGTACGCGTTTGTGGTTTGCTTTTTGACATGAACTATGCAGGAGTCTGCTCAATAAACGAATTCTCAGGTCAACACCTCACAACACCTTCATTGTGTGTTTTTGCAATCGCGAACAGATCATGACTGTAAGTGTTCTGTGGCAATTTGGCAGATTGCCAAGACAGCTGAAGCTTTGTTCCGTATGGGTTTGTTGTCAGTAAACTGATGTCTCCAGTGTTGCATCACGTTTTTGGTTGACTGACAGAGACAGCACGTTAGCGTTTTCAACTCAGGTGGTAAATTTGCTGTTGCTGAAAGTGGTGTTGAGTAGCTTGTGTGTATCCTACGTTTCGGACAGGTTGAATGTTGTAGATTTATCATCAACATATCCACAATTTTGGCCTAATCTTTGTCAACTTGTTGTTTTTCAGATTTTGCACGACTTCTTCAACAACCAATCAAGATATGGGGAGCCCCCTGGAGTTCTTTTCAGCTGTTCGTAAATTCGTTCATTTAATCAGAAGTGTATAGATAGGCGTATGGTAATAATGTGACAAGTACTGTCCAGTTTCAGCGATCTGTTTGGATGGCATTTCTCATCCAGTAGACTCTGCAATATCGTTTCCGGCATAGTGAGGCGAGTTGATATCGAAATGGTCGTGATGGAGCACATGAATTGTTCTGCATTAAAGAAACAATCAGTTAAAAGATCGAATAGGCTGTGTTCACACAGTGTTACTCGTTGTCCGCAGTGGAGGATATTGTTATGGTCCAAGACTCACTGATGAATGGAATGACATCTTTCTCTGACTTCAACAGAAAAATGTGGACACGGTCAACAACTGCAATAAATGTGTCAATCTTATATGCACGTGAACATACTGATAAAGACCACTACTGGCCAAATATACAATCGTTCTAACGAGTGTAACACCCCTGAGCACTCTTTTAATTTACGGATGTTTATGCTACCGGGAGGGCTTCCCGAATGAGTACTAGTGGACAGTGCAGTGATAGAGAGGGTACATTATGAATCGATGCTCTATTCAACAGATATTGGATGAGGAAACATTTCCAAACTCTGTAGCAACCACTCATGATAACTTCTGACTCTTTCTATTTTCTTCTGACCATGTCAACGTACTCCAGAAGTGAACTACGACTTCTCCATGTAGACACTACATCACAATGGGTGCAGAGTTGGTAGTGAACGTTCAACGAAATATCAATCCTTACTCCTAAATTTGTGTTTGGAGACAGCGTGTGTCACGGACATGGCTGCAAATAAGTATAACAGTTTCTGACTGTGAGAAGTTTTGTAGAATTCAAAATCACCTAACATGAAAACCTGGAGGTTCGGATTTTCACTTATGTTGCACGACAAAAAGGTCAGACTGGACGGTATTATTCCTCGGAGAGCAGCATGGGAACACAAAGGGCGATAATATTGAATAGAGGAGGAAGCAGAAGGCTGGAGACTTCCTGAATAGAATAAGTTAAATTTGCTTTTGAATGATTTTCATTCTGTCATTGATGGACTGTTATAATTACAATAATTTCAACAGAGCAATCAAAAACGCAATTGCGAATGATCTGTGGTCTAGAAATTTTCTCTGCGTATTATCAAGCACGCCCTCTACAGAACAAGAAGTTATAAAACGGAAAATAGTGGTCACATGTGAAACTGAACAAACAGGGAATAAATGCAGCCGGACAATTTGCTAATCAATCATTAGCATCGTTACCATGACAGTGCTTAGTTAACAAAGTAGTTTTACTGCACGCCTAAAGGTAGACACCAACATCTCAGAGCAACTGCCTTAGTATATCGCAACAACCGGGGATTTGTCAGTCACGTAAATAACTGTGAATGCTTGTGTGGGATCCACCTGGTGGTCGTCCTTCATTAGATGACGAGCGAGCGCCAATGTCGGTGGTCATATTGGTTCACGCAAATGATAAACCTCCGGTTGTTGTGATATGCTAAGGCAGTTCCACTGAAATGTTGGTGTCTACCTTTAGGTGTGCAGTAAAACTACTTTTTTAACTAAGCACTGTCATGGCAACGATGCTAATGGGTGATTAGCAAACGTTTCAGAACCGCTGGCGCAAACATGGTTCGCAATTTGCAAACATATCGGCTCCAATGTGTCAGTCTAACTATACAAACACGAATTCTCTTAAAATGTTGGATCACTGTTTAAACCGCCGTTCGAGTTGCTCACATCCTAGCTCTACTATAGGTAGATGGTTATGTCATCATCACAGAGACGTTTCCTCAAATTTGTAGTGAAATGTTGTTTTGCTGCAACCCCCATGCTTGTCAGAACGAGAATTCTGGATGCATTTAAAACACTGTCACGTCAGATACACACACATAGTTCGAATATCTAACATCCGTAGCCATGAATAGGGCTTGACAGTTTTAAAGGTCGGTTGTAGACGGATATCGGAACATGTAAAAGGTGTTTTGTCGACCAGTCTGTTTCCGGTTATTCATTACCCAGCCAATTACATTTTAAAAAAATGTTATCACCTTGGTTGTCAGGCGAAAGAAACCAAGAACAACTATTCACATAACTACATCACACGGTCGTGAATTGGAGGACAATTTCAGAACAGTTGAAAAATCGAGGTGGCAGCTGATCCGTAGGTGTTGAAAGTGAACCTCTCGATAGGCGTAATTTCATGTTCAGTCAAACCAATCTGGGAATTTCGTTGGATATTCTAACTAAAGTTCACCGCTCGAATCACGTGCTGTTGTGACTGTAGTCAGTGGACTTAAAAACCGGCTTGGTAGTTGATCGTGCACACATATCATGTTGATTGAACAACGGAAAGAATAATCAACCTTTAAATACGTCGACCTGATGCACACTCCGTCACCCAGTGCCCCAGTGCCAGTCACGGGATGCCAAACAGGCCAATGAAGTACCTGATTCAAAGGTCGGTTGTGAAGCCCACGTACGGGTGAGTAGAAAACCGGTGACAGCATGTTTCCAGCGGACAACCCAACGCATGGGATGATAGGACTTTTGGAGCTTTCACAAACCATAATAGGTCAAATGAAGGAGGGAATTCTAGCGTGCAAGCCGACCGTTTCTTCTGTTATTGTCCGTAACACTTGCGGACCAACTTTCGGGCAATGTGGAGATATCGGGGGACAGCGTTCTTCTGAAGTAGGGGTTTCAACAACAGCCCTGTAAAAGGAAGCAACAAGAAACAAGCATGAGCCAAAGGCCCAGTAAGCCATGCACACGACTCACGCAAGCGAAAAATAAAACGGCGTCAACAACACAGCAGCATATCTTGTTGCGCAATTCAAATTCAACCTGTGCGCGCCTGCTGGTTTCGACCGCATGTTACAGAATGACCATGAGCACCAGATGCGCTTTACTTTTTCCGTCGACTCTATGCGGAGTCATACAATGCATGTTGAAGAGTGCGCGAGTGCGAGTGAATAATTTCAAGCCAATTGGTTACATGTGTTAGAAGTGAATGAGTAAAGGCAGTGTCTGCTATCTTGCACATTTATGCGAGGTCAAAACAAACACTGGTCATATCGAAGCTTGCTATAGTGCTTTTCGTACGTCAAACTTGCTTCTTTTCGCCGTTACCGCCTCAAACAAACCCGATTCTGACAACACACACTACTACTACTCCTGACACATTCCATCCGTTCACTTGTTTGACAACAACTCTTCTCCGGTGGTCATCAATCCCCTGTAAAGGTTGTATTCACACCTCCTCCTCAACTAATGGTAGTGGCAACTTTGTTGACTCAGTTATGATAGCGTTCTTAATGAAACATACGTTCCTGCAGGTATTCGTCGGGCAACCTTGCTCTCGGCTAGTGTAGTGTCTTATGTTTTGGGAATTAGAGCTCCCTTTTTTCGACTAAGTAGACGTCGTGTTGGGTTAGTTCTAACCTCTTACGACGGTGTGCATCTTCTTTGCAGTATCATGATACAAGTATTACTGTTGGTGTCTTTAATCTTCGACCCTAACCACCTGATCTCTTTTGTGTGATTCTTCTGTCTTTCCACTTGTTTGGCCAACATATGGGTTGGTTAGTCAATGTGTGAGCCCCTACTTTTGACTAAACCAGTGAAGTCTGCATTGTTGAATTGTGGTCGGTTGTCAGAAACCAACTGGTTCGGCGTTTTTCGTGCAGCGAAATGGCGTCATAGCTAATTCACGATAGCTTGTATACCTGTTGCGGTTGGTGATTTACCTCCAAAGTAATCACCGAGCTGGTTTGAAGTTCTCAAGCGGTTTTCTTTATCGCTGGCCACTTTCTGCTGCAGCCTATCTAATACATCGCGTGCCTTCGTTGATCACATTGTTTAGCGCACTTGGTAAGCCCGGCATATTGGATAGGTAGATGGGTAATTTCGGGTTTGACTGTACATATCAGACCAGAGCATCAGTTATCGAACTGTTTCGACACAATTATTCACGTCTAAATGAACACGACAAAATACACCGACATAGATGGTTGCACTGCGTTTGTTACCAACATTTCGTTTCCGTTGACATATATTCCATCCTGA
Organism: Paragonimus heterotremus; assembly: GCA_013368495.1. Classification (NCBI taxonomy): domain Eukaryota; kingdom Metazoa; phylum Platyhelminthes; class Trematoda; order Plagiorchiida; family Troglotrematidae; genus Paragonimus; species Paragonimus heterotremus. The sequence continues at coordinate 109,068 of LUCH01000841.1, read as the reverse complement.
ACCGTTAATTCTCCCCGAAGATCAAAATAAAGCATTCATTCTCTCGACAACGATTTCTTCTCTTCAAACCATTCACCTAGGACTATATTCAACCACCGTCCACGGTCGGCCACTTTTTATCAACTAGAGGCGTTCCTCTTTGACAGAAAAACTGTACAAAGTTGTCGGCGTCGAAATCCGATCGAGCTCCATTGATTTCTTGGAGATAGGGCCTTCGGTAACAGTGTCGCTTGGCAATTGCTTCTTGTTTTGTACTCCCGAAGATGGGTGGGCGTTCCCTTCAAACATCGTACAATTATTTGTAGTCGTTTGCATGTGGTATACATCACGGTGTTGTGGTATATGAATATTGTGATTTTCCTCTCAAAGTTATGTTGGGTAAAACGCTGTACTGTATAGAACACGATCAACATTTCTTTTTTTTTTCAGCAGCGGACACCGTCGTTCAACGTTTATTAGTATGTTACACCAAAAAAACAGACGGTTTTCCTTGTTGTGTCAACCCTGCGCCTAAACCGTATTGATCACTGTCGCTCTGCATCTCGAGCGAATTAGATGAGTAATAGTGTGCGAGTATGAGCAAATTATTGATTAGCTCTCTCATTTTCATGTACACCTTCTCTTACTGTTCATCCCAAAGCCACGTCTATTCTCTGCATATCGATAGTTTCATCGGTCTCGTTTTTCTTGAGAGCTGAAACAAAAAATAACTCAAGTAGTTGGCTAAACCGCTGATTCAAATGACTGCTTTCACACCCTTCGGAGCAGACGCCTTTTTGATCGTTGCGATCTGTCCCGGATCAGCTTTCATTCCAAGTGATGATTGCATGTACCTGTAGAAGATAACATCCGACTTATTAATCTCGACCTTGTCTTATTTCATGCGAACGAATTTGTAAACTAAGTTGGAGAAATTTGTGAAGGTTTTAATCATGCCCATCTAATTTCACACCGCAAATATCTCCCCCATCAATCAGTCCGTGTCGTGTATGTCATCAGCCGTTTGTAACAACCGCTTCTTAAAAACCATACTTGACAATTTCATGCTAGACGGTCGATGTAGCCAGCGATACTGTCCGGAATGTGTACCGAAAGTGGTTAGGTAATTCGACTAATCATCCAGAATAACTCATCAACAGACTAAAACAGATTAACTTTCGTGAAGTATTTTGTCTTTGACAGTTTCGGTAGTATGTCATGCAGTGTCGACAATGCGCAGCCCTCTCCTATAACCGCCTAGTATTTTCCGTGACAGTAAAAAGCCACTAGGTTTCCTTTGCTCTGTTCCTGGGGTTCATCCAGGCTGCTGCGGCTAAACTCTTTGGTTGTGTGCGAGAATAGTTCCGCATCCGTAAGTCATCAGCGTCATTCACTAAACTTGGTCGTAGACCTGTGCGGTTGGGATATTGATAGTCGTTCCTGGATTAGGTTGAAATTTCATTGTTTGACTTTCGACGTTCAAACTGGCGCAGATGGTTTTTCACCTTCCACTGAGCTCCAAGCTGTTAATCACAAGGACTTCTTTTGTCCTGACCGCGTCTCCTTGGTCTAACTGGGGACATCAATAAATATTCATCGCTGTCCAGCCGTTTCATAGTTAAACCATTGGTGCGTGAACTTGCTGATTGATCTGCTGCAGCCTATCACCGGTTTCAGCTGCCATTACATCGGCTACCAGTACTAAGTGTGCACTGTTTTGACGAGCAGCGTATCTGACTGATGTTTGATACCAGGTTTTTCCCTCAAGAACACCTTCTAGAGAGAAATCCTTCTGTCCAAGAACGGTTTTTACAATGCAAACAACTCAAGGAGGAAAACATACCTTTCAAGACCTAACAAAAAATACCGTTGGAGGCTGAAATAAACATTATTGCAGACTTCCTGGAAGAAACCCGGTGTTGGGAAAGTTGATTGCAAGTCTAAATACTAGGGTACACAAGACTGTCTGTAGACAGCCTCCATGAATACATTTAAAAAGATAAAGCAAGATCTACACTTGCGAAACCAATGTTTACCAAACGACCGCTGGGATATCCACCAGTTTTGAGCCCTGATAACTGTGATCAGTGTGTCCACAATGGTAATTACTAAGCTACACTGTACATCATAGCTTAAAATTGTCCCATCGGTATTTAAATGGTATGATGAGAATGATTAAAATGTGAGGAAACGTTAATAATCATCAACATGAATGGCGTTACTGTATTGATTGAGCTGGTCGGATAGTGAATCTGTAATCTGCTCACGTTGAAAGCAGGCTGTCACAATAGGCTATCAGGAACGGTGGATATAATTAATTCATCATAGAAAACGAATAGGCAAAGCGACTGTTACGAAAATTCGAAGTAGCGCTGCAAAATTCGTTTTGCATTTTTAAGTATCTTGTTTGTACACGGCTCGTATGGTTGAAAGTTGCCGCACCACTGAGATCCAAGTAATCAGAGCACTTCTGGTTGGTAGTTGTCAAACTGTTCCCGTCGGTGGACACGAATCCTTAGCGTATTGTGGACAAGAAGCAACATTCCAAGATACTGGGTCTAACAAGTTTTGACGGATAACGCAGGGAGGAAAAAAATCGAACATTCGGTAGCTCGAGATGTGTTTTGCAGGAAACAGTTCGCTTGTAAATATATTTAATTTAGGAACAGTACTTTAAGATCTTTGGACCAAACTTCATGAGGTTCTGCCCTTACAAACTCTGTCCCTTATGCGATTCACAAGTTCACCTGTGTATGGAGCAACACGTACATTGGCAGAATGGACTGAAACTTGTTACATAGAAAGGCGGAGCATATATTGAAGGGGTTAATGTGGCCGATGACTCAACACGGATCAGCATCTGAACATCGTAACAGAAATCTTCGATCGCGAAACTATTAATAGCAATATGACACGTCGTTGACCCCACCACTTTGGGTTGGATCCATTACATAATCGCAACCCCTAGATGCAGGTGCTTATCTAGGCATCGCTAATCGAGGGTCATATACTCACTCCCTGTTAACAGAAAGTATTGACACAGTCTGTCTCATTGCTACACCCTGAAACCATGTACTTCATCGTGACGTGCCTATGTGAAGCTCGTTCGGGTAAGTGATTTGTCTTTATGTCTTAGCCGCAAATAACTGAATGTTTTATGTAATGGATTGATGAAAACAAACGGAATGTCTCCATCCAGCAATGCCATTTTGCCATAATGATGAAATAAATAAGGGCAAGCAGTATTTCAAGGTTCTTTTGAATTTATCCGACTCAACGTGTTGCACTTACATCATTAGGGTTCAATGAGTTTAGAATGGCCCATTCTCAAGAAAAACATGGTTAGTCTACCCGAGAGATTTTATCGTGATATGTAGTTATGAATGAAGCAAACTATACAACAAACTTGATAAATGTGACAGTCACAGCGAGCTAGATAAGAGTGAGAAGGGAATATTGCAAGGTTACAAATGACATACAACTGTAGTACTTGTGCAGTTACGCTGAGTTCATCTGGAGGAATGTAATTTCGAGTTACGTGGCGGGTATTGGTATGAGCTGCTCACAGGCTTTTATTTTCCAAGAACCGAAGTAAATGGAAAAAAAACTAATGTTATAAGCTAAAATATCTTCCAGCTTTATTTGAAAATAGGGTAATTGGTACAGTAACAGCAAAGTAGAATGAGATCTAGATAATCATCACAATTTGATGGGTCACACTTACGATGGTTTCACCGAAAATTGATGCGCGTACTGCTCCAATTCTTTTCAAAAGTTTATTGATAATATTGAGGCTTGGAGGGAATGTCTGTGCTTTAAGCTTATCAGTGAGACAGTCTGAGACGTTTTAGAAAATGTTTCACATCCGACATTGAAAGGAGCAGAGTTAGTATTTTACTTTGAACCGTTCGATCACTCCCAAGCGATGAAGCTTGTTACCAGTAATCTAGGTGTTTCAATGCTTCAGAGTAACAACTATGATGGTAAGGTGTTGGAGTGCTTCTGTGCAATTACTGTACTGCACACTATTGTCTTTCAGTCTTTCAGATAGTTCATAACATAGCAATAACATTTCTACCAAATTTAACTACGAGAAGCATGATTCACTTCGCATGTGATTACAACATTGGTGGTCAAATTGGGAGCCCTTAGTAGACATCGTAAAATGAACTTCCAATTTTCATGCTAAATAACTGACTCTACACATGGTTTAATCATATACAGTGTTTTCAGTTTTGACAAAATAACCGTTCTAGTCACAAATGAAATAGTTCTAAAACTCTTGGAATTTGTCTGTATTGAGAAAATATCCTTGCAACGTATGGAACAAAAAACTGACAGACTATGCAACACTGTTTTGGAGGCAGATGAGTTACCTGTTGTAGACTTAAGCAGCGGTTTGTGCTTTCTAATAGTTGCTTTTCTCGGGAGACCACTTCCGACAGTCCGTGTTGAGTCCCCTTTAATTTGTAGTCGTTTGATCCGTGCTTATTCGTTCACTATGTTCATTCCCAATGTTCTTTTACTTGTCGCCTTCAGTTTGTGGGAACCAAACATCCTACCGACTTATCAAATCCGATTCAACTAAGACTTAATGAATTCCAGATTCCGATTAATAGGTAAAAGCGGAAGAATTACATGCTTAAATAGTTTAACTGCGACCACATTATGGACGGAGAATGTAATCAATGCAAGTTGGCGATTACAGAACTGAGTCATAAGAAACATACACAACAGAGTTCTAACGACATGGACCTTTATGTTCAGCTTCCTGTAGTGCTCATCCAGACTTTACACTACCTCTTAGCTATAAACATACCTTTTCTGTAGGGTCTGCTTTTGATGGGAAGGAGGAAGTTTTGCACAAAAGGTAATTGTGGGATGCCGTGGTTGCGCGTTTCCGTTCGAACAACTGTCAAAACCGTCTCGCTGCACAGTATTACGTACAGTTTGAGACCTCTCGTTTTTGTTGCTTGCTTTCTAACATTCTGCGGTATGTCTAGACTATACATTCGACTTGTGGGTTTGACTCAGCTTTTTTATGTCCACGGACTAGGAGGACTGCGTTCATATCTAACAAGTCAAAGGTTGATAGCCCACTGTATTTCATGAGGTTTGCTATCGGCGAAGAAGCTAAACACTTGATTCATAACTGTTTTTGTTTTTACAAAATAGGATTGTACGTTTATCACTCAGACATTAATCTAGACCTACCACATCAGTGATCTTGTGGAAGTTGTAACTCAGCACGCTGAACGACTAGTAGTGTTGACTTTGATTCAGTACATTGTAGAGTGCTTCAGAAAAACGAATGTGCATGGTTGATGTGAACTTGATTGCGTCCGCCATCTTTCATTGAGAAATCGTTGTTATTCTACCATGTATTTTCTGTATCGGCTGCTTCGAAAACGCTCATTTCCTTTGAGTAAACGATGTCGGTGGACGTTTCCAGACTACCCTTAACGTTCCATCCGCCAACAGTATGCAGACAATAGAGGGCGCAACCAAGGAAACCAGACCAGTGGGTATGCGACTCTTCTAAATTTTACTTCAAAACTTACCATTGACTAATACATCTGTGCGGTTCCTATAGGAAGGACTAGGTGTGTGAGTATGTGACATCTGAATGTAATCGCATCCTGTTGTTCATTACGTTCACTACATTAACACACAGAAAATTAGAGCTGTCTTAGTGTGAACAACTTCCGGTAATGAGATCGGAAAAAAATACTGGAATACTAAGCAGAGTAAGAACGGTATGAACAAAGGTACACACCCTAGTGGACTGTAAACGTGCACTCTGTGAGAACGTGGTAGTTTGTGATCACAAACCACTGTGCGGTTGAATAACAGAATGTGCACCCAGATCATCATAGAAGACATAACATGAGAACTTGCTTGAACAATGACTGACAATATTAGTAGCTTTTGGTATCGTTCAACAACATCGCACCGACTGAAAGTTTGTTCGATCTTCTATCTGTAACACATTGCGTTCACCATTTACACTGAGAACTATTGTGCACTTGTATCCTGGCTGATATTCATGCGACCGGTGGATATACGGATTTAAAAACTATTCAATGACAACGTTTCACAAGTTGATAGGTCTTTCCGAGTTCACTACCCACCAAAATCTTCCGACCGTTGTGATTCGGTATTCACTCAGATCAATAGTTGCTGAAGTAAGCTTGCATGTAAATGGTTTACTTATAACATAAAATTGTTTCCCCGTTTAACCATCAGACGTAGAATTGCTTTCATGAACAGTTACAAGACCCTTCCTCCTTGCACCGTTCACAGAGCACTAAAGTGCGCCACCGTAATTTCTGATCTATTCACCGCTTGATTTCAAACTTCTCATTTGAAGGACGTTGAACCTTTGGTGCGTCACGATTGCCAACATGAACCACTTGGACATGATATCCAGACAAAAACATGCCTGTTCATATCAGGCAGCCGAATGGTGTATGGCAAAAATCTATGATGTCGCGACAGAGGCTTTACTGTCCAGAATACAACACAGGATTATTCAATGACCAATCACGATAATTTACACAATAAATATCCCGTCATATAGTTTGTCGTGTAAGGTTGTCGAACGCGTCTACGGTGTAATACTGCACTGCACAACGGGCAGAAACCACTAGACTTTAAATTCACGCTGGTTCACAAGCAGCAGCAGTAGCGGCGTGTATTGTCGTTAAGACTGGAATTGGAATACCAATCATCGTGCATCTGAAGCGACCGTGTACAAATGTGCTACCACACTGAAATAACATTGGGCTCGATCGATCAGATCGATAGGCACAGACGAGAGTACGCAGGGGCAACATTTAAGTTGACTACTTAGCCATACTGAACACATGTTTACAGCACACTTATGCTGTTTACTAACTACTCGTACAGATGTGCAAACGAGATCAAGGGCCTTTAGTGACACACAGTTCGGGTCAGTTTACGAATTGTGCAGCCATGTCTGAACAGCTACAAAATGATCGTGAATCACTTAGGTAGAATCTGCGGAATCTTCCATCTTAAAATGTTTTGCACTACGTGCGTCTCCGCAACCTGACTAAGAATGAAAATGAACATATAGATCTACCGTCCTTGTTTTATGAACGATTTGCCGCTTATCAATAGTGTCCAAAGACGTGCTACTAGAAAAATTACGAGGCTCAATAAAATTTGTTCAAATGAGGACTGACCCAGCTTTTATTTACGAAATGTTCCACGTTCAAGTTCACCAACTAGATCATCTCCTCCCACCAAACAAGAATCGACGCCTACGGGGAAACTGTCTGAAATTAAGTAATCTAATAGGCAGACTGCCTTGTCAACATAACTGCTTCAAGGTTAGGGGCAGTTCACACAGAGACACACTGTCCGGTCACGGCTGAATCGTGTGAGAGTTTTACAGCTTTACCTGGTCAACACACACATGAAGTAAGTTGGACATAACTTGATTTATCTCAGTTGACGCATTCTCATAGAATCTTCGGGAGAAAGCAAACATAGGGCTGCACACGAGGGTCTACCAGTGTTTGCGGTGGCCGGGCTTCGATGATACCAGAACAATTTAAACATGCTCAACGATTTCAATGGTATTTGATTTGGCTCAGCTCCTTAAGTAAACATCACGTTCCATGGTTATCTTGGCTATCTGCGTAGACTCAGTACATTCGTCTGCAAGCACGAACGTTTTGTTTATGTATTCTGTAAACCCACAGAGCAGGTTTACATACTAAGTATTGCACTTCATGTATACCGCACATATAAAGTTCATTCAGCCATGTTTAACTATATGCAAGTCCAAGAAACGAATTACAGTAGTCTTCTAACATAGTTAACCTAACCAATACAGATAACTGGGTCTAGCAAGTTTGAAATGAAGTTCACACTAATGTACGTGTTTGTCGAAATTTATGTTACCCTCGGAACCGCAAGTTCAGCATCATTAAGGCCGTGACTATTTGCATACTTCACGTTGTATGCTACCGAACACCTTTGAGAATGTAGTGTAGGTAAGCACAACAAAGAAGAACTATAAAAGGGAACAAAATGATGTGTGTTGAGCGCACATAAATCAATGTGAATACATCTGTTGCTCATGTATGCAGACCAACAGTCCACAGATCCATTGGATATCGCCCGAGATTAGTCGAGCAGGTAAGGAGAGAGTATCAACGAGTTCATAGTGGTCACCGTTGTAAAGGTTGGGCTAGAAGACAACGTTCACTGTACAGACTATTTGTAGTTCAAGATGTGGGGTTTGATATTTAGTTTCTGTATACGAAATTTTTACCAGCTTTTAAAAAAATTCGTGAGGAATATCAAGAGCAATTACCATGGGATCAGAAACAGAGGGATGACTGTAGACCTGTTCGCATCTTATTAAACATTTCCTTCAGAATCCCGTTCAAATATGTCCCCTCTGTCAATTATAGTTGTACTTATCGGAAAAAAACTAGGAGTAGTATAACTCAAGACAATACAACTAATCTAGTATGTTATTCCTGGGAACTCCTAGGAACATCGTGGTACAACCATTTTCATCGCCCATATATCGTCTGTGATTAGTGTATATAATTGGTATACCTCTGTCTGTGCGGATCTTCAACTTGTGGCAAAACCCCACCTTGATTTATAGCTTAGGTTGATTAAATCACATCAGTGACCACTTTGTTAAAGTTTGACGCATATGATTGCTGTCTAAAAGGCCTCTAGACACGTCATTACATGCAAATCGGTACTTCGTCCAGTTTTGCTTCATTCAGCGCTGATTGTATCATTCGCTTCTTGTTATAGTTACAAGTCTACTAGACAACGACTAAGTTCATGCGGTGTTCGTTTTTAATTGTTTATTTAAGAGGAGTAATATCTCCGTATCCGACCTGCTTCGGTCCTTTTCTTGCAAATGCTTTACAGCTTGTGGCACATTTTATATGAAAATGTTTTCTAAATATTCATGCCACCCGTTGAATGTCGCACTTAGTCGATGTACTTCTTTCATCCAAACTCGTTGAAAGCAGTGCTTGGGCTCTATCACCTATCCGTTCCACTGTCTCAAATAAAACCTATCAAGTGCTCCACAGAATCGACTGCACGAATAAAATTGCTTGGGTACTTCACGCTAGAATTCACCAACACCACTGCTGAGTAGTGAAACTGAGTCAAGAAAATTTTCACGCAGATCAAAAGAGGGTGGACGTCACCACGCGCTGTAATAAATATCTCCGGATGAAGTTTACTGCCTCAAAGTGCAGAGTGCTTCTACGAAATCGGTGCGATTAAGTAGACCTAATGTTAGACTACGGAGTTGTGGAGGTTATTGACCAGTGGGTGTACTCATGAAGTTGCGTCAACGTCAGCGGAGGTTTATGGAACGGAATAGACGCTCGTGTTCAAAAGGCGGTGGCTGCTAGTCTCAAACATCTCTGGGGATAGAGGGGCATCTCCCCGAAGCTTAAGCGTCTCATATATAAGGTAACTGTGAGGGTTCTGTTACTTGACGGTTATAAAAATTGGATACTCAGAGTACAAGTCTCGAACCACCTTAAGACAAGTGACCATTGAAGACCATGACAACGATGATGATGATGATGATGATAGTACGGAGAGTTCTACTATGCTATACCCCAATCTTAATTTACAAATTAGATATTATTTTTTGAAAAGTTGGGTTCTTAGTGTGGCAAACCAATAGCGCACCTACGATCACATGAGAAGCCGAATGAAACAATACAACTAATGATGTACACTTCATGTAGACGAATGGACTTGCTCTTACTGACAATCTAGGCTAGGTTGAAACCAAACTCATTGATATAGTTCATGGGTTTATCATGACTCCGATTAACGGCCGGTGTGCTATCACAAAACAACATCCACGATCACTAAGAGAACTTCAATAAAAAACTTCCGGCAACTCCAGATACTGCTATTGCACGGCCACATATCTGAAAATCAATACAAGCATATGAAGCCAAACGGCACGGGAACATCACGAATGAGAGGTGCACCAAAAATACACAAAGATGAAGCACCTCTGCGATCAGTTTTGTGTATGAACAATTCAGCATATCATAAAGTTACATGATGGCTGATTGAAATTTTGGACCCCATTCGCAAAATGTTATCCCCTCATTGCCTAAAGGATTCTTTTGAATTAGCAAACATTAGAACGTGTGTCGGTATGTTCACAAGCTGTTTCCAATTGACGTTGATTCCCTTTTTTTTACTAACGTTTCTCTTCATGAAACAGTTGAGTTTTTATGTGATTTTATTTACAGTAAACTGTGATATAGGTATTCCACTTGAATATCTTGAGGATCTCATTTTACTGTGTACAGAAAATGTCAGGTTCAATTTTGAAGGGCTTTCCTATGGACAAATAGACCGAGTGATTATGGGTAGTCCGTTAGGTCCAACATTGGCCGACATCTTCTTGGGAATGATTGAACGACAAGTCACAGAAAATGTTGCTAAAGCCTTAATGTACAAACGGTATGTTGAGAATATTTTGGTTTTTACGAACACTTACCATTTTGATTTAATTTTAATCGTCTGAACTCTTGTTTAATGGGAATTACAGTATACATCCAACAACGCAAAGGCTGATGAATTCGACTAAACGAACATTTAACGCCGCCGAACTTTGTGTATTAGCTCGAACCCAGAAGTTGCCTGTGCCTTCGACCAAAGGGGATCAGCTTGTCGGTGCCCCCTCACACTATGTTCACCAGTTTATATGTAGCTGCAAAGAAAGTAACGTCAAGTTAACCGAGAGGTTTTTGGTCTCCAGAGTGAAGGAACATTTGCTCAAATGGGTGCAGACCTCCCTGTTACTGAAGAATAGCACTGTCGTTTAAACATGCAAACAACCAATGTCCGCATTCGCAAGATACATCCTGCCCACTGATCACGTTATCGACCCGGCTTGTGCATTCAGAATATTGTTGCGCTATTCCAACCCAAGATTCTTGCGGTTTGCTGAAGCTGTCGCAATCAATCGACCGAAGCCAACCCAATTGATCGTGAGTTTGACCTTGCCCTGGACTTAGTGACCTTTCCTAACCCATCGATCGACTATCCATTCCACCTATCCCTAAATGTTCGGTATAAAAAAAAACGTTCCATGTTATTGTAAATTTGGTATTGAAGAGTCAATACGGTGCCAGCTGGGACTGGTAGGTTGTGCACGTTGCCCTATGTTCAATTCGGCTGGAAATACGT
>LUCH01000841.1:68324-93756 GCA_013368495.1 Paragonimus heterotremus | reverse complement strand
GTTGACCGCGACCACCGGCGTATTATCCTGTCTGTCGAAAAATTCGCACTAGTTCTGAGAAGCAACATGTAGCTTGTAATATAATCACCTGATGCAAAACATAAAGAACATTTCAATGACATTCGTTTCAATTCCACAATACTTGTATTCGTGATAGAAAGGCAAACTAATCTGAATTTATTAATTTTACGACTCTAGAGAGAAAGATCATACACTCTGTTGCACAATGTACCTGATACACCGAAGCAGAGGTCATATTTAGTTGGAACTCACAAACAAGAAATTGCCACAAGATTGAAATGCAGTTGGTTTAGAACGGGTGAACATGTTAAAAACAACATAGATTATCAACATATTTTTATCCGGAACTTTTCGCAAAAACATGAAGGACAAAAATAGGGACAAAGAAAAAGAACAAAAAACACGATATAATCAGTCGTTTACATGCGCATGAAAAGTTCGCATGCAAACTTTACCTGTAACAGAACTGGTCAGCAAAAGTGTTAGGATGTAAAATCAGAAACGTAATAATAACAGCAACGAACAACAATTAACGGAAACAAAGTATCTAATCGTCATGGCAATAGCGCGCTTATTTTTGCTCATCTACCAAAACAAGCATACATGATGCAAAAAAGAAAGAACAGGAAAAAATGTTTGGACAAAAGCATACAGGAGTTATTCGAAAATGTTTTCATTACTCCGCTGGTTGCATTTCCAAGGCGCTCGGAGTGAAGAACAGAAGACATTGATTAGAATTAACCAGACCGGAATCCGCGCTCAGTTCAGTCACTTCCTCGGCTCCAAATTCCTGAATGATGTGGGCAGATTTGAGTGCAGCGAGGTAGTTTGTGGCATCGAGCTGGGTATGTACCAGACCGGAGAGGATTAGCCAGCGTTTGAGCGCGTCAGCAGAGAATACTCGCACGGATTCCGTACCGCAGCTAGAGGACAAAGGATATACGTGTCAGAGATAAATAATGTGGAATGTGCAATTCCCGTATGGAAGTGCATCGTTGTACATGAAGTGAAACATGTCATTGACAAAAACAAATCAAATTACAGTGGGCCCCCTACACCGATCACCACGAGGGAACATTAGATTTGATTGTTCAAGAGCGGACTTATGTGAAGCGTACCATTCTGTCTACAACCCATCTGTGTTCCCTGTATTACATAATAGTGTGAGCAGTTAATGTGTCCCGAAGTTGTCTGAAATAACTGGTTCGTTTTTCACATGGTGTCACCAATTATCCGTTGCTCAACACTTGTTTTCGTTGGGTACGCTACCAAGCCCGATATGAAACCAGTCAAATTTGGAAACAGGTAAATATCTTGTTTCATTGTGGCCTGTTTGCTACTTGAGGTCCCTCAGCAAATGAGATGCCCTCATTCACCGAAACTTCTTTCATGCTCTTAGCCTTCATCCGTGTCGTTGGGAGACATTCGTATTCAAGTTATTAGAGAAGGTGAGTGGAAAAGTTGTGTATGTGATATATGTACTCAAGTCGCAACAGCAGTGAGACTATATCATAGTCAAAACCTCGCAAATTCGGTGATCCCCTCGCCTAATACATCAGCTGTTGTGACAAGCAGAATACACAGTTCAACAAACTGTGTGGATGTCTAGCGGCAACCCAACGTTTAGTGAATTTCCTGTTTATTTCATCGTTCAGCTGGTTTAGCCAAGTGGTAAAAACTCCTTTCATTTAACCAACATTGAAACAACTCTTTCAAAATGTTAGGATTTTGCTTCATCCGATCCCTGGAGGAGACAACTTTCAGTTCTCACAGTACAGGTAAGCAGAACCGTTGACCATTTCATCGAGTAGTTGATACCACCGCGTTTATCACCAATCATTATGGGCGTTTGCTTTGGGGGTCCTTTAGTGAATATCCTTCGCATATATCCACAACAGGTCAAAACCAGTCCTCAGTAGATGTGGTCAGTACTTCGTCCGGTTTTCTGGTCAAGGAACGAGAGGTGACGTCGACAATGACGTGCAAAAACTTGAGACGCTGTTGAATATGACGGAAGAAGCTACGTGTATGTTATAGGGGATAGAGGGCGGGCTTTTCAATAGCACATTATATCAGCAGAAAAAGCATCGTTACCTTGAAGTGATCGCTGTAAAGAAGTTATCCATATGAGGAGAGAGAGAGAGCACTGTTTATACAGTTAAGAATAAATGAAGTTTGTGTGTGTGTGTGTAACAGAGCAATCTGTTTTGAATTGCGATTGCATAAGTTGTATGCGTCTGGTTTGTAAATACGTTGGTCTCTGAACTGAGAAAGTTCGTCCCCATCGTTTGCACTCTCCATTTTTCCCACCAATCTGATACTTGTTTGTCCACCCAGTTTTGTTTTATTGAACTAATTTGTCGTTAATCATCTATGGCACGAGCAGCCATTCTTGACCTGGCCTACTCGAGTGACGGCCTTGATGGTCCCGTAGGGAAACCATTGATTTCGTTGGACGAGGCTATTGCTGTGAAGGATGGAGGTTTGTCTATTGTAATTACAGATGCATTTTCCTTAATAATACGACAGAAACATTTGGGTCATATCTTATTTCAGATTTGGGAATCTGTTTTCAGGCTATGCGTAACTCAAGGATCAGACGTGGATCGTTATGCAACATTTTTCCTCTTTCTCTGGTACCTTAAGCTCGGTTGTTTGAACAATATTGGCCTCTGAGATGAAGTAGGCGGTTGGTCGGTTAATGTGATTACCTGTAAACGGTGGCTTTGTGTCCTAGTGTAATGTGGCGTATTGCATTTATGCACCCGTAGGGTGGAGACATCTTGGTGTTGATTACTTGAGCTATGACGCTGGAGCTTTTGGGATGAAATTCAATCTTTTCTTCCTATGTTCTCCAACCTAGAATCATCTCTTACGTCGACAAATGACAGATAAGTACCAACATCAATCACTGACGTACTGCTGAGGATGTCAATTTGACGGTGAATCCTATATCAACTATACAAGTTCCATACATCTAACCCGAATGTGTTGCGCGGAATTTGGTATAACTGTGTGCACAGGTGAATATATATATATATATATATATATATATATATATATATATATATATATATAACTCCCGTAAACTCCATTGAACTGGATTTTCTATCAATTCTGATAGCAGGGAGCCGTCTTTGTTCTTTTAGTCCCAACAGCTGGATGTACAATCCAGCCTATCTCGCGTCGTATGAGAAAATCACAGTATGGCGAGTGATGGATGTAGAAAATCGCGAAATGCACCCACAATTTATGCAGCAAAATCGAAAAGCATTTCAACAAAACAGACTTGTACATTTCAGAAGAAACTCGACAAAGTATTGCTGGTATATATATGGTGGTTCAACAGTGCGTGATATCCTGATAGTCGATGCTAAATTTGTTTCCAGCAAAGCAGTAGCGATGAATTACATTGTATCTTAATTGCGACCTCCGCTTGATAACACGTTACCATAGCTACAGTGACAGAATTGAGAGCAGTTTTGGAAGAGGAACATAAGATAACCCTAAAGAGCAGAAAGTTGGATGAACAAAATCAACATGACACACTGCCATGTGGAATAGTGTTTTCACATGACGTTATAAGTAGCGACGATGATCTGGCGGGCAGCAGCCATCGAGTTTACTCAATAAAGTAGTCAAGATCTCATTCAGTTGTGATCATCCTGTAAGTTTATGCGGCTGTTATATTGAAAATACGGCTTTTGTAAGGCTGACTGTATCCGGAACTTTTCGAAGTATGGGCTGGTGAACAGCCTACTTGGTGAATCACAACGCACCCTCTCTCAATTGTCGCAAAATGTATTACAGGAACTGATTGAACGTATTCAAGGGAATAACACCCGAAGAACATCAGCGCTCTGAACATCACCTCAGAACCACCGAGAAACCAGATCTACTAAGAAAACGTGATTATCAGACAATGCTTCTGTTCTGTAAACGCAACACAGTTTAGACATACCCCACCACCAAATCCAAATATGTCAAGTCGCTGAGTCACATATAGCTTTTTGACAGGATTTGAGAGTATCGACAAGAGCGTCAAAATTTTCCATGGAACTTGAATAAGAACAGTACAACGATGAATCACTATCTAAGTTTCTGTTGCAACCGATTCAGAAAACAGGATCGATAATAGAAGTTATGCTGTCAAAACCGGTTGAGAAGTTCTACGGAATCATTTGCAGTAAAAGGTCATAGCCTGCTATACAAGAAAGGAGCACATAAAGGAAATTAAACTATAAGACAGCGTTTTTAAAACACTTGTAGCCATGGTGATGGTGCCAGTTAGAATGCCTTCATTTTCGAATACACATGCTCGGCATGAATCACACGACCACATCGTTTACATCAGGGCAATCAGTAATCGGTCAATCTGAATCGTGAACGAGTCACGCGTGATAGAAAGATTACTCCCGTCCCATCAAGACATAAGTAGCTTGGGCAAGTGTTATACAGGGCTTGATCTCACGTTATTGTACCTCATTCTACGATTAACTGTGTGGTGGTGAAAGAGAACAACAAATTCCTACTCAGGAATGTAAATATTTGAGGTGTAGGTGGGTAAATAACCCTATCAACGACACAGTCATCTCCAAAAGAGAAAACGGTACTCCTAAAAAACGAAATAGTCTACAATCTTAGGGTATGCAATGAAGAACAGAAGTGACCAACGCTTACCCGGTCATTTTGCCGATGCTGTCTACACAAGTTTTCAAATGATATGTGACAAACTGATGCGCTTTCTGTTCTGCGCTACCAGTTTCGTTCAGGATGGTGGTCACCACGTTGAGTTTGGTTGCTTCTAAGATTACACCGAGGAACTTGCGCGTGTAACGAGAGACACTATAATGGAAAACATAACAAAAATGATGGGTGTGATCGGTCTGAGCAAATAATGAAGTTCTGGTGATGAGAAAGGCTCAAAACACGGAAGAAATAATGGACATGCAGCAACCGGCAAACATTTTGTCTATCGAAGAAGAAATGACACCAACAACCTATGGTGAATATAGATATGTGTGGTTGTTCCAACATATGACTTTAGTGCCGTTCTAATTCTCGATAAGTTACACTTCAAATCAACAAACACCCAAAACTCACATTACAAACAAACTGTCAGCATTGGCTCTACTGACTTGAAGGATATCTTTTGGAAGATCTCTAGGTGGATGTTTGGTAGCTTACAGACCAACCACAGTTGACTGGTCAGTCTCAGCCTATGGGAAAAAGGACGATAGCTAAGGAATATACGAAACATACCTTCACTCAACTATGTGACCTACTGGACCAGTGACTGCATTACCATTCTGTATGAGTTCGATTACAGGAAGTGCATAACGCTGCTGAGGCAACTGTCCACTACTCTTCTGGTCACTACAACCATCTGTTTGTAAAAGCTTACTGCAAACCCTTCTATGGGCACAGTGAAGGCTTGCTAGTTTGCAAGCCAGTCGAAATCGGCTGACTGATTTCAGTTTATGAAAAGGGAGAGTGTGCCAGTTAAGAAGAGTGGGATCAGCATACAAACACTCAGAATGGTTACAAGTAATATCAGTTCTTTTTGTCCCATTATCGTTGTTTAGAGCAAAAATCGCAAAGTTTCCAGAAAACAACCCAACATTCATGTTATGCTCGAACTCCGAGCTGTATCATCTCATCTATTTTCGCAAACTCTACTCGAGTGCAGCTGGGGATAGGGGTAGCACACCTGGAATTCGAGCTACCCTAAATGAAGTAATGCTCGGTTGGATAGACACTGCCCACCAGTCAACATGGATTTAAAAAGTCGGGTCATGGGACGATAATGATGTAGCTGAATATGGGTACACTCAAAAACCACCCAACCACGACCGACGCGGCTATAAACAGAGAGGAGATCCGCATCTCGTCAAATTCAGGAGCGGCAGTCATGAATTAACGATTACGAGAACGCATCCGACTAGTCGGATCGATTTACAATTTTAGAGTCTATAGAAAACAAGGATAACATAAGATGGGAGATCTATTTCAATAAACCATCGCAGGTTAGATTCAAAACCAAGAGTGCCGTGTGTCAAGTTGTCAATTTCCACCCGTTTTGTTTGGTGTTCTCAGAGAACAAAAATAGAGGACTGTGTACGTCACCCACAAAACGCTGGTGGCCCTTGATTGCGCCAACGATGAGGTATTTAGTCACCTGAAACCAGCGCAGATGATATTAAACACCATACCATGCCTTGATAAATACTCAACCGGGTATTGCAGCCCCAGAGTGCTTCAACAAGACAGCTTTAGCTGCCTCTAGAGATCATATTGAACAGTGATATTGTGACAGCTTTTGGTCGATTTATGCACTGGAAATGGTGCATCGGTAGTGGCGAGAGCGTAAGAGGTGAGACAGAAACTAAAGACATCAAGGCGGCCTTCCTCAACTTAGGATACCTTCAGTGACAGAGAGGTATCATTCTGATATTTGAGAGAACATATATATAACTTTTCAAGCGGTATCAACATACCGTTGTACAATGTGGCCAATCAGCATGAATGAGATTAACCGTCTTCAATTATCCCAATATCGATGACTGCGTTAACACCTATGCATCGGGCCGCATCAACCGTAAGTCAACAACGGTTAGAAAGCAAATATTGGGTGGCAATGGCCAAACAATCCTAGCCATATGCCTAACTGTGTGACCGTGATGCCATTGTATGCCTGCCCACTGACCGACAGGACATGAGACCGCAACCACTGTCTTGTCAGATAGGACAAACATAGCTATCCCATTTCCCCACGGTTCATGTGACAAGTCAGCGAAAACAATAAAGATGTGACCGATCAGACTGCGCTGCGTGGATTCGTCAAGGGCAGAGGAAATAAACACAGTAAACAATGTGCACCTACGACGTGGGGCAAGTGCTTGCAAGCGTTCAGCGTCGAAGATCATTTGGGAACAGACGGTATATTCCACCTAATGGCCAACTGGACTTCTCCCCTAAATTCACACCAATTACTAACGTTCTTCTGGTTTCGGTTCGCTCGTCTGTTTTGGTTGATTCACGCTTACCCGTTGTCTGGTTAACATAATCTAACACGTCTGCGCTCCATATTTACTGTCAACGATGAAGAAGTCGGTGGATCGCAGTGGCGGTCTATGGTCGGTTAATTCACATGTACACCATGGTGATACAGAGTGACCAGTCAGCACTATCTCTCCCGATCAGTCGAACCCGATTGTTCGTTACTGACTACATTCTTCAGTTGTTTAGTCTCTTTACCGTTCAATGTAATATCGTCTGCAGTCGGGAATATCTCAGATTCATTACGTTACTAATAAGAAGTCGGGAGGTTGAGTGATAGAACCTGAACACTGCCCACGTTTGATGTGTTTTCGCAGTCGGATGGATAATTCAGAAACGGTGTTGCAAAAAGAGGCACTAGACTCGAGTTACGTTCTTGTTACAGCTCGCCATGATCCGGATTTTAATTCCAAGGCTTTCAACTTTCACGACCACTGTTTCCATTTGGCACTAAAGGGTTGAGTTTACATTAGAGTACAGCCGAAGTAACACAACTAAACGTCCAGTCACAGCAGCTTATGAGTACTACTGAGTCGCCTTCAGAGGAAACACTAGCTGTCCAGCTAACTCCAGTGGATAACTGCATAATTGGAACTTCTCAGTCAAGTCGGAATCAAAGAATCTGTCCACTTATCTCATTGATAGAACTGTTAATAACACTCAGTTACCGATTCAACCAGGTTCGATATCTGCGGATCCCCAATGCCCATGCGTTACTCGGTCTATGAGGCATAACACTGCAGTTTAGTTAAATCTAAGCTTACAACCATTAAGATAAGCATTACACTGGGCAGATCGGTATGACCTTGGTTTATATCAAGTACCAGCTCCAGGCCTGAAATTGAACTGAAGTAAACACTTGTTAATGCTTGCTAGTAGGTGTGCGTTATGTCATAACCGCTTTAATTTCTGCACAAACAAAGTGTAACAGCTTCACAGTCATAACAAGCGATGTTCACAAGGACGGTGGTCTAATAGACGGGAACTTTAGATCGAGTGTAAAACCCTAACACCCAACTTCGGATAACAGTGAACAACAAGAACAATCATTAAAAGAGGTATGTTGGTTGGAACAACATCCATGTTATCGGGATCGGTACGAAATGAAACATACCTCTGAACGAATTGGAAGTTCGGTTGTACAGCTTTTATCAACAAACAAGACGATATTGTCAACACACAGAGGACTGAGTACTGAAGATGAGAAAATCATCTGAATATCCGCCCTTAATAAACTGCCTATTCGTTGTTTTTCCAGACTCCTCGATTCAAAATCTGACGGGTTACTCCTTATATACTTAATCAGCGATCGGGTGTGTTACTTATCCATCATTAACGCTTGACACGATGATCAATCTAATTTTGATCTAACATGTGTTGGTATTCGATTACGGTTGTGTTCACATCTTTTTGTCAATCCTTACCAGTACCTCATAGATGTTGTTCAGTTCGGTGTTTATATGTCGAAACAGTCGACGAATAGCAGGCTTCCAGAAATTCCATTGTGACTAGTGTTTGCATGAAAGAAAAACACCGTAGCGTCCACGATAGATGTGTCTCCGTTTGATTCCCGTAGACGGGCACCAACGAAAATGAACCATGGCTCATGACTCGCGTTCATTAGGTCAAGTGAATAACTTACGTCCAGTTTGGACGACCTAAGGTATTTTTACATATGACTCCCTATAAGGTGACCGGCTCCAACGAGTGCGTTTGAATGTACTGACTGTATATGGTAAATACAATGTTATGGAGCCAAATTTAGTGGTTTCGTTGGGAAAGAGATCGCGTACTTAACCTACCCTTTACGGATTATTCTGAATTACTCTTTAGATTTTCACAATGCTCCTCATACAATTGCGGTTGGTTTGTATCCTAACGTGATACCGTGTGAAGGTAGGTGTCTTGCATAAATTTCTGATGGTTTTATGTACAGTATAACAGTCAGTTTGTGATCGAAATATCACGTTCACCGAAAAATGAACATCCAAACGGTTAACCTGAACTACCAGATCTACCGCCAATATTCGCAACACTCATAAAATAGGTATACTAGTTAGAACAGCAGCTCTGTTATCGGATCGAAGCGAGGCAAAGTCTGACTCCGAATGAAGTGAGGTAGAAGGGTATTTCGATGAGCAACTAGAAACCCCAGCGGTCCTAGCAACCATTCAATGGAATGAAAAGAGGAAGAATGAAAAGGAAACGACCACGTGGAGGTAAACGAAGAGGACATGAAACCGGATAGCAACTGATGATCAAGCATTTTGAAATCATCGTCCAACGTAAAGAAAAATTCAACAATAAATAGACAACAAATTGAGAAACAGGCGTTTCAAGCAATACCACCGCGAAACAAGTATGATCATGAAATCCAAATGAACAATTATAATCACGTTGCTTAACAAAGTCAGATTCATGCTTGGTAGAACTAGGCAACAACGCAGTGAATTCACTTTGCTAGCGAGAACAGAATACAAACAAGCCTAAGCCCAACCAAAAGAGTACTAGCTACACTTTTTATTGTTTGTGCACTAGTTAGTCAGCAGTTCTGAACATCAACAGTTTGAAATCTACGGAGCTCAAATATAGAATAATCGTGTCTAATTACATTCCGGAACAAAATCGTGAAGTCACCGAATTCACACAAAAAATAGTAAAACTGAATCACCTTCATATTGTTTATGATCATAATAAAGAAAGGGGTGGACGAAGTATTATAGCACAAGTTCATTTGATCTTGTTGACCACAGACTAAAGACAAGGCCCCTGCATACGACGTATTTACGAATAATGAACAAACTGAACGAGATTTTCCACCACCCAATGAACTTGTTAACATAGCATGCCCAAGTGATTGTCGATCAGGTCTGAATCAGGGCGGCAGGTTAACCACATATTACAGGGTAGCCACATTTCTGTGACGTGAAATTTACGCATTGAGACATTATCTCGTCGGACTAATACTTTCACCAAGCGTGTACATAACATGTAGTAATAGAAAGCTTTCCAATGCGTTGGCATACACTGCTCGTTTGTCAGTCATCCAGAATACCAGGCAGTTCATTCAAACGCGCCACATAAAATACACCACAGACCACGTTTCTAATTGTACCTTTTGTCAAAGAACATCTCAACCATTTGAAGGTCATGTTACTACCGTTTACTCATTACAAACAATCAGATCGAAGTTGTTCCCGTCGCTAACAATCACACAGTTTTATCGAGATGTTCATGAGACATGAATCTCTTATTATTTTAAACGATGTTGGATGTGTTCACGATCGAGGAAAAGGGATCTTCTCCTCGATACTCTAAAATATAAGTCAGTTAGAACGTTGTAGCAATGCCCTTTGTAGGTGCGCCCGGTGCAAGTATTGATTTCAACTGCAAAAAAATCCTAGTTTCATTAAACGCTTGCAGACAGATTTTGATTTCGGCTCGTTTGGACGTAACTGAAAGTCCTCTCATATCATTTCCAACATTAGAATACACACTGTTGGGCAAAACTTTGACGAGATTGTTTGCAGTCTTCGGCCAACATGCGGTTGACGTACACATTTACTATAAACTGTACTGTCTGTGCTGAGAGTTGTTGCACTTTTACAGACAGGAGCTGGTTACGTAGTCAATAAACCAAAGTTAATAACAAGGCTAAACACCTCAAACGGGCGTCTCGATTGACGTCGTACAGGTGTCCCCTGGAGAATACCGATGAATATTTACACTCATCCTCATGTGTGATCTTCACCCGTTCATCACCCGTAAAACAGAGCAAATTAATGAACGACTAGAGTGTAGAAAGCGGACGCACGGGTTCAGCTTTCAGCTAAGGGAGTGGTGGTTTATTTAAAGTACCAGCTCGTAAAATGGAAACAGTGGGTCGATGTTCCTTGGTCACATTTCTTTTCCTTTAAATATAAAGCTACTGACGCTTTCAGAGTTGGGTGAACGAGCTAGGCTAGTTCGTGGGTTCCAGTGATGAATGATGATTGAGTAAACGACTGATATTCATTGAGGGTAACATGAACGATGTTTATCGCAACAGCCAATTGCGTGAGGGAACTCGGTCACAATATCGAGTGTAATTACCTATCATTTCATCCCTGTGAAGTTTATGCAAACCAGTTACTCAAATTACAGCATATGCGAACTTTGATCAACACTTACAATAGTTTATACAGTTTCTCAGGGTTGCTATATTCAGTGTCTTAGTCTACCTACTCAAAAGAACGCTACCGAGTGCCACCAAGTCTCTGTTTAACCCAGAAGCTAGTTCGAATGGCGTACACATTCACGATCAATGCACAGCGTTCGTTGTAAGGTTGTAACTTAAACTGTATGAATTATCTATGTAATGACCATCACGTGAAGTTCAAGGTCGAAAGATGACATTTGTTGCAATGACTACGCGATCGTGCAACAAATATTGTAAGATTGAGTCTTATAGAAAGGGAAATTCGGGGCAAAAAAAATTGTTTTGCACATTTACGTGAGTGGTATACAACACAATATACACATCCTATTTACCGAACAAAGATAGCCTATACAGTGTTGTTAATGGATAGAACAAGCGGTGTGTACAAGCAGACAGCCATCCCAAAAAGAGCGCGGTTCGAGCGATTTTTAGTTGGCTCTCCACTTAGTCAATTTGAATGAGCCGTAGTTAGTACATCTCTTAGTAGTGTGGGAGAGAAAGGCTGTTTAGACTGACGGTTATAGTTGACATATTTTTTCTTAGCCAGACTTTACGTGGCTCTTCAATTTTCGCTCCAGGCATTTGGCTGTTTTATGCTGGGCTTTTGGTGATCCATTTACACTCTTTTTTTATCGATGACTTCAACGGAATAAGTATTTATGATAATCCGCAACACCTAGAGCACGCTTTAGTTATCTACCAATATTGGCAAGATACGAGTAACGCATAACCTACAAATCTTTCGAAAACCAAGAAACTTCAGGATAACGTCTATCCGGAACGATTTTTCGCCAGAAATATGATCACAATACCACCTAAACCTGAAGTGCATGACGTAAGAAAGAAGCCTATGTTCATCCGAGTTCCGTTCGAAGGTGACAATACCGCAGAAAGGCCGACAAATAGGATCAATCTGACAATCAGCAGCTGAACTTCGTATTTCATTTTCCACAACCCCAATTCTCAGGTTTTGTAACAAAGACAGACTGACAGTTCAGACCTCATCTATGTGTATTTACTCATTCACTTGTTCCTGTGGAGAAGGTTAAATCAATAGAACGTCAAAACAGCTTTCGAAACGAATCCGAGAACACTATCCACGGTGGCTGGGGCACGAGGAATCACGATCGGTTAACAGTGCTATCGTCGCCTATCTGGCTGAAAGCGGGCACCAGGTGAAAACTGACCAAGCCTTCAAAGTGGCATATTGCATGTCAGGCAACTCATCAAAAGCTCTCCGAATTAGAACATTTTGTACTGCCAAGGCCACTGAAATCAGACTGTTTGATCCGGTATTGACTCGTCAGTAATCAAAATACCGCTCAACAAGTTAATGATTTCTGTGATTACAACTTGCAGAGAAGTCTTGGTCGAGGGTACATCGATTGGAGTTAACAGGACAGTTACTGTATTTCCTCTCGAGGCGATCGGGCAACTTGATTATTGCTCACAAGCGAAAGTGGTTGAACGTTCATATATGATCATTCCGCCGTGCCTAATGTGAGGTCAACGTCGCAATGATCAACACGGTTGCTCATGAAGGCGTGGTCGGAGTTCTAGTCCCGGCAGTGGCAAGGATATGCACTTCTGACGAG
Source organism: Paragonimus heterotremus (assembly GCA_013368495.1). NCBI lineage: Eukaryota > Metazoa > Platyhelminthes > Trematoda > Plagiorchiida > Troglotrematidae > Paragonimus > Paragonimus heterotremus. Next base: position 80,883 of record LUCH01000841.1, on the reverse strand, counting down.
CTCTAATCAGAGTAAAACTCGAGTCTAGTGCTTATGCTGTTCGAAAAGGGCCGAATGGAAAGTCTATGGGAAAGCGACAGCTGCGATCAACTGTGGATGATGTTCAATCCGTATGAAGACCAAAAATCTCCTACTACCCATCAGGAATCAAGAAATATCAAGCATTCACCAATAAGTAAATCAGGACCTGAGACAGCTCCCAGTTCTTAGTTTTTCTAGATGAGCCAATGCAGTGATTGACTTTCGGCAGTTCATCACCATTTGTAGAATAGAAGTGTTCACATTAACTAGCTCGCTGTTACTGTGTGGTTCCACCGAAGCGAAAATGATGATCATCGCTCAAACTTGGGTGTGCCGAAAACTAGAAGCGCATTTATGTTGAACGTGCAGACGCATCGACTGAGAAGTACGGTCACTAGCAGTGTCATGATTTTACTGAGTTCCGGTTAGTCGGAAGTTGAGGATCTGTACTTTAAAGAGGGTAATCGATCGACAACCCATATCGTGGTTTTTACTTTGCTGCATGTTGTCCATTATCAAACTCGTCTCATCAATACTGCTGAAATATTGAGTTTGCTGAATGGTCAGAGCTCATGCTTAACGATCTATCATTTATGGTACTATTACAAACATATAGCAGTTAGACTGATCATCGCGCAGTAAATCTTACAGACAGTCGCCAATATGCTGATCTGCGAGTCTTTCAGTTACGGTACCAAATCAAGCTATATTTCATAGACACTTCGTAATCACAAAATAGCAGGAAATATGAGCGCAAAATGTGAAAACATGAACATACAAATGAGCGATGAACAGAATTTCTTACACACAACAGATAACCAGGATGAAACTTGCCTTTACAAAATGTAAGAGGCTTACAGAAGGAATGAGAAAAACGTAACATAACGAATAGTGAATGGGCCACAAACAGATCATGAATACTGATGTTGTATAGCTAATGGGTTTTTGTAAGAGTGTAGCAACTCCGAGTAGCACGATTATTCTCGCTCTATGAACTCATTTTTGGATAACAAAATGTAAAAAGTACCAACAGTCATGAGGATAAATGAGTGGAATTGAACTGGTTCAAATTGATCTTTATAAGATGAGCGGCAAACGAAAACGTGTTCAGGAAAAACATTGTGGGAACAATAAATTTTCCACAAATTAGATTTGAACACAACTCATATACACGAAGAGAAAAAAACGTTTGTTCGTGGAGTGTGTGCGTGGGTGACGGCAACTAGCAATCGCATGTCAACTTACACATCGTCGAATGAGCATTTAATCCCAGCTTGTAGTTACATTTACTGACGTAGTTCTAGGCAGCTGCATAACCGCAATCCCAAAATTATGACCCAACCAAGCTAGGTCAACAGTGTGCAAGCAACTAACCAGTAAAAATATAAGCAACTGCTAAAATGACCGCTGAAAAAATCACGCTTCACCGTATAGTTAACGATGTGTAAAGTGGTATCACGTGCGTTTGTTTCACGAACAAACTTCCCTTGGTTTTGGGTGCAGCAGGGATTGAAATTGGTTTCATTCATCAACACTAAGTGCCAACTCGTCTAACGATAGATTTCATGACGCGCAACATAAGATAATTCATATGCACTTGTTTTCGATAGAATTTGTTGTTTCTGACATTCGATGAAGCTCTTTTTGGGGTCAAAAACCGATAACCTAGGTAAGGGTTGGTAGATGATACGTTCGTGTCTGGTTCGAACTATGTAAGCACTCGGATTTTTATACGGTTTAACGATACGTTCGGATTAAAAACGAATCAGGCTATCAATGTACCGAGTTATGCATCCGCAAGTTTTTTTTCACGATGTCCATCACGTTTTGTTTCCGATACCTCAGTTTCCGCATCTTCAATCCAATCACAAGCTATCCTACTATTGACTTCCAGCATAATAGCAACGTTGTGCTAGACTTCACTGTTGTTATAAACCGATATAAAACGAAAAAGACTTTTAATTGAATGCTTGTGATGAGGACCTCGTCTATCTACCGTCATTAAAGTTCAATATTATAGCAGTTTTATAATAATCTCCACATTCATAAAACAACGATAAAATATGACCTATGTCCAGATTGAAATATACACAATCGGATTCAACTCCCTAATAATCGAATGTTTTTAGTAGACGAATACATACAGCTTAAACGTTTGTCACTATTATCACATCGTCACACAGACAATAAAGTATTGTTTCGCTTCTATTGATATGTGATGGACTTTCAGTATGAAAAGTTTCTATGTGAACAAAAAAGCGTTCAACATCAAACCACCTAGAACCTTAAGGCGATAAACTTGGGGGTACCAATGTCTTGAGAGGTTAAATCAAACTTAGGATCGTCCATTTAAGCGGTCTAATAATTTGCTTGCTTTTAATTTGTACGACTTCCTTGAGAAGAACCGTAGAAACTGTTTTGTTAATTATGGCAGATGTCTTCTGACAAAAGTTTGTTTCATTTACTTGCACACTTGATTGGAAGAATAATTTACAAACTAATCAGTATCATATAGATTGAATATCACCCACAATCGGTCATAGCCGTCAAATTCCCTTAGACATTCCAGTCAACCACCTTCAAAAAGAAGTACCAGAGTCGAGTTTCGCTCTCATTAGAACTCGTGAGTAGTGCTCATCAGTAATCAAAATACCGCTCAACAAATTAATGATTTCTGTGATTTCAACTTGCAGAGAAATCCTGGTCAATGGATCATCGATTGTAGCTAACAGGACGGTTAGTGTGACTTCTCTCAAGACGATCGGGCAACCTGATAAGTGAGCGTTGAGCGTTCACGTATGACAACTCGATCGTGCTCAATGTGAGGTCAATGGCGCAGTTGTCAACACGTTTACCTCATGAAAGCGTGGCCGGAGTTCTAGTCCCGGCCATGGCAAGGATATGCCTTATTGACGAACTACCCTACCGAGAGCGAAACTTCAGCCTAGTGCTTTTTTTGGAAGGGGCCGATTGGAAAGTCTATGGGAATGCGACAACATATATTTGAGTATGACCTGAGTAGACCACATTAGAATGAGTTTCATGACCCAACAATCTTCAGGTGAACGGAAAATTCAACACCTTTCGTGGCAAACTTTTGAGCATGGCCTGAGCAGGTCACATTAGAACATGTTCCATCACTTAGCTGAGGCTCAACTTCGGATTCGTGCTAACTCATACTATCACGGTTAAGATGAATCCACCTGTGAATCGCGTCTATGCTCATCAATTATCGAGCGGTTGGGTCAAAGTAGGTGCCGTTGCAAGAAATCTACAATGAGCGTGAGATTTAGTGCCTTAACTTCATCCGAAAATCGTCCAATCTAACGTGTCCACATACCATCTGGCTCTCTGCAGGTGTTAAACATTACCAGATCAGGCCCAATATTTTTCACAGGTCGGAGATATTCTCCTCCTGATGCCTACACTCATCCTTAAATGCTGAGCTCTCTGTCTGAACAACGAATAATTCTGACGGTTACTTAACTTTCGTCGCATTTAATGTCACTCTCTTCGCGTTGTTCTTCTTTATGTGAGCGCAACATGCACCTTGGTGAGACGATTGCTAGGCAGCTAGAATACATACTGTATCTAATGCAACAGTGGATCAGAGGCAGCCAGGTAAAATCGTGCGAAGTATTTTACAGGCCACGTAAAGGTCACTAGTGATTTCACGGGGGATGTGATGCGTCAATAAAGCGTGACAAACAGAAAGTTACGTGAAACATGATTGTTGGATAGGTTGGTGAAACCGAGGGTCAGTGATGATGTGTTGTTATGCAGCATGTGAACACAGCCGATTGTGTCTATCATGCTAAGTTTCATCCATGTCACTGTACAGACAGTCTGCTGTCACATAAAGTCTGATGCAATCTTGATTGAGGATAGAGTGGGCACGATTTTGTTGTTCGGTGAATATCAGCGTAACTACAGCAGGAAACAGCAAATGGTTATTTCAAACTCGATGGTATAATAGTTTCGACATTTAAACAGAACATCCTCGACAAGGAATCTAAAAGTAGGCCACGACATTCAACATATCAGAAAAGCATATTTATGAGAGATTTAAAGAAATACGCTATATTGATTGTGTTCAAATCCAAGAAAACTATTTGAGCAGGCTGTCTAGTCAGCAGGCACTCGCCCATTTAGAAGTCCATCCGTACCGAATTTTCATAAAATGGCTCCTAAGAAAATTGATCAGAAGAAACGTTTGCAGCTTTCTAAGTCTTCTCATAGTTCTATTATCCAACAGCTATAGTTGACGGAAGATATCATCTTTAACGCTGAAACAGAGTTCCACCCTCATGGTGAGATAAACAAGCGAAGTCAAACTTAAGGTATGCATCAACATCACAGCATTAATCGCGTGGTTTGAGATGACAATACTACGCATACTGACCCCGTTTTTGTGATGAAATGACAGATGGGACAACTTGGCTAGAACTTAATTCAAGTTTTCTGTCAGTATCTACAAACATTAGAACCTACTTTCAACATGATAGAACAATTGTCCATTACACCAACTACGTGTACCGGTAGATGGACGACGTTTTCACACAGACGAATCAGTCAGGGTGACACAGTTAAGTCGTCTTCGAGGTCATCTGACTTAAGTATCGTGGAATGAAATTCACAGTTTATAAGCTACGGCCTCACTTTACTGCAAAACAAAAGAACAATAATAGACGGACCAAAAACTGCATTGAAAATAGCGGACAAAGGTTTGAACTGTAACGTTGAAGTGTCACTTTGTTAAGAGGGTACAACAGCTCCTTTGACTGCTAGTCGCATATAACTTCATTTACTCAGTGTAGTTTCATTTCGATAAGGCCATGCCTGTTCCACAGCTTGCTCTGGGTTTCAAACTCACGCTTAAGATTGACTGGTTAGTAACACTGGACAATGGAGTGTGCTTCTCGCTTTTGATATATAAGTTTCTTAAGAAACTTGGTGTGAACAGAAAAACTTTGTTGAATCACTTCAATTGGGTTGACCATTAGCTGACTCACACGACCGATATGTGGGCAGTCAACATCCAATCGGCGTCCAAAAACAGAAAATTGAGATGGTGTGAATTTTGAACCAATATCAAGTTTCGTATGTAACCGTTTTTAGTATTATTTAACTTTAGAACTGTAACAGTCTGATGAGAAATGTATTTGAATAAGTTCGACCATTTTGTAACTGCCTGCAATATAAGTTTCTATCAGTTATGTGAACTAGTTGAAAGATTGAGTGCAATCTATTGAAATGATAAACGTCCACTAATTATTTAGGGAATGTCCACAACATCCGTGGCGAGAATATAATCAAAATATAACCAAAATACCCTATTACTCATCTATAATCAAAATGTTTCAGCGCTGTGCTGGATATCATTTTAACGATGAACTGACGAGAAAACATGATGTTGCACTCAGTTCTACATAGCGCAGACGGAGTATTTCATTTAAAACAACCCGGGTATTCCTGCAAACAAGTGCTTGCTATGATTATATTCAAGTAATATGCTAATCCCATGTATTCTGTGAAAGCCAGTAAACTGCGTTATTTCAGTTATGGGTTATACTTCATTCATTTCGGTACCTAGTCGTTTGTCGAGGAATAAAAAATCACCTCAAAAACATCTAGAATAAAATCTGCTCAATTTGTTTGTCATATACCCAGATGTGCAATTTTTGCCCATTCGCCGAAATTAAACAACTCGGAACGAACAGTGAGACAGGCACAATCTGGTCACAGATCTATCAACTGGACTCTATACCATGGCAGTGCACCGGTCCATTAGGATTCATATGCGCGCCTTGTGCTAGTTGAACCAAAGACAAACACTACGCCTGTCAGCCTCATTTAGTGAGAGCTTATGGTGTTTCTCCGAACCAGGTGAGGTTGCGTGCACAACGCAGTATGGTGTTCCATTAGGTAGCTGTTTGACTGTGTACACCTGTTTGTGTATGTCGCCGGAAAATTTCACTCTCATCGGCGGACTGTTTAGGAGGTCTCAGCAACACTGCAGTCGCGTCTGGCCGTCCAAAAACCAACTCATTAAATGAGATCTATGAGGAACAGAACTCACATTCGTTTGATTGGGAATATGATAAGGTCCGTGTCTAATCCAAATAGAATGAATAATGCCACTCCCTGACCGAAATTGAAAGTCCCGTCAAGAAACTCCAGCACCAGGTAGACGCCAGATGGCGCTTCTTGAACAAGACGCCAAGTGCATAGACAGATACCCTGAGAGTATACAAGTGTAAGACATTGCAGAAGAGATTAGAGGAACATACAGAAACAGTGTGGATAAGCACGTAGTCTACAACGCAAGTGACTAGAAGCAAGCATAATATAACATTGATACGATAAGTGTGAGTGCCGCATTCCTACACGCTTCTAATCGTTTGTTTAAAGCGCTGAACATCGAAATTGCCATCACTAGAACATGATCGCACAGCTGTTGTCCACCTAGTAGAAGATTCGCTGGAAAATTATGACTACTCAATCACCCGTAAAAACAATAAGGCAGCAAACACATGATTAATGATCATTTTACGTAATCGTGTATACCTAAAATTAATCCTGTTAAAATCGTATGTGCTGGTGTTAATTCCCCGAACGATATTGTCATCGTATAGAACGAAATAGTAAAGTTATCGTCTTCTAAGGACCAGATGGTGTATCTCCTTTACTTTCGAAAGAATACACCCTCAATTTAGTTATGCCAAGTGTAATATCTTGTAGCAAATGTTACCAATTAAAAATCGGCCGATGGCTAACGACGTCCGAGCACAGTATCTAAACAAAGAATGGCTTAGACTACTGACCAACTGTCCGCTCTTTCACAATCATGAAATAGTTTGCAGAATTTTGTCTATAACGGGTTTTAGCAGAAATACTTTTTAATCATAAGAGAAAGACAATTTACTTATCGGACCCCTCGTTCCATTACGTGTTTTCTCGTCTCAAGGTAAAGCATTCAATATGCTAGAATGAAATTATTCGACTTCGTGCCTTGGTCGTTGGGATATGAGCCTCACATACTTTACTTGGCGTTAGTACCACTTTATAAATCATTATCAGGCTTCCATAGAGGCTCACTTTTCTTGATCGAAGTTGTACCTTGCGGAGTATTATTGGCTTTGCATTCCCTTTTAACCACACAGTTCCAACATACAGATTATGTTCAGCTAACATAGTTGTTGCAAAAACACGTACACCGTTTGCCCTACTGGGCACACCAAATTGTACACCTTCAGAGTGCAACTAAGCAACAGCATTACATAACAATTTCCGGTGGTCTTCATTGGGAAAAGTGGCTAGTAGCCGCAAGAGAACCGTCTGTATTGTCCGAGCGCGGTGGATTCATTTATTGTATTGCCAGTTCTTTCACACTGCCTGATAGTGTTCCTGTGTGAGGCAAACTGCTAGTGAATCAGAGCTGAAAAAACTGGTTACAAACTACAAATTTTGCGCAGAACCAGCCCATCTCATCAGAAGACGTGAGTGGTAGATCCTTCAAGTGATCATAGATATATTGAAATTTAACCTATGTATTCAATTTGTTAACGCTTCCTAGTGGTAGTTTGAATTTCAAGCCAAGCGAGAGGACGTTCGGCAGTCCGCTTATCTGAATGAAGATTACTAAAAGGCGTGGCCACACAGTGTTTGTTAACATCCATTGTTAATCAAAACGATGAAGAATCAAAAGTTATCCAATTATTACGCACTTTTCTTTCATACATATGAAAGGACTTGACCTGATACCTTTTATTTCGTTTGCTACCGGTTTGACTAGGATTAGTAGTATAGTGTTGGAATTATCGGGGCCCCGTTTGTCATGTTGAGTAATTCTATTTATCAGTCTGTTCTTTTTCTGAAAGTTATTTTTTTATGAATCGCCATCAAGGATGTGCTGAGACACTAGTCCACACACTGGTTGGTGACATGTAATCCCTTGACTGAAGCGGCGATGGTAGTACCAATCGTAAATTTCAATGTTCCGGTGCGCGCCTGGACGTTCCGGTCAGATAGGTGTGCACTTACCAACACATGATGTCCACGACGTCACTCGGTCTGCTGGCTAACTCATTGCACAATAACGCTGTTTAGGGTCAATCGGTTCCCTGGAATACGACAAATCGAAAAGAGTCACTCTGCCGACTAGATTGCAATAAACCTGCGCAACCCGTCCTAAATACACAAAAACAATCCTACTTATGAATACTGGTCGTAAACAATTGAGGATCTCAAGTCAAATAACCTGTTAAGAATGTTGACAGAAATTAGTTGTTTTGAATTTCAATGAGTATACAGTTTTAAAGTTTTTTTCCCGTTCGTTAAAATTGTGCATAATCAATAAACAGAATAAAGTGACGATTTGAAACAAACTGGGCAACAAAACGTGTGACAACACCTGTATATTCGAACGAAATAGATGGGTCTCAAAATAAGGTCGTAACAGTCGAAAAAGTCAAACCTCATGTAAATTGACTTACAAAAAACATGGTTGTGAGCAGAACGAACAATAAGACCATGTGTCGCTGATGTTGGAATTCGTCTCCGTCCACAGGAACAGCAACCGCGTGGCTTTCGGGGGCGTTTGTGGATGGGAGCCGTGTGAATGATTCATTTAGTGGCAGTTGTTGTGACCAAGATGATCTGCACAGCCGTTCATAGCGCGTTATTAGTCTGTATAATGAGAATAACGGTTAGACGGAGAGTTTAAGATCGAACGTAGCAGGCAAACATATGTTCTGCATTTAGAAACCATTGATGCTTGAATTAAATCAGTCTGAATCGAATTTAGGACATCATGAACACGCGAAACCGTAGGTCAGGGAGACTAAAACTAGATAGTCAAAAGAGAAACGAAGAGGAAGGAGAAGTTATCGCAAGTCCTGTTAAAATAGCGGGACGTGGATGTAAACGAGCAATGGCCACATTTCGAGCTGATCATTCCTATAACTTGATAGTTAAATAAGGAAGACAAAAGCAGCAAGTTGTATGGTTTGATTGTATGACGAAATTCATCGCACATAATCGGATACATGCTGTAACGTCGACATTGATAGAGTAGAACAAACTAAGGTTGCCGCGAGCGAGACGCACGACCATGCGAAAACGAAGTCTGAAAACTGTCTTTTTGTTAGCGGCTGGATGACCGCCAATTCTGAGTAACAAATGATGGAACATTTTCCTCTCACACCTAATTCGCGAGGCACAGATGTCGGTGCAGTCAGTACAAGACACATTGTAGTTCTCCTCGACCCAGTCGTGCCTGCTGCATTAACAGGATTTCTTTCAAAAAATAGTGACCAAACCTTGCTGGGTTACTTCTGTTCATTTAATCAAGTGTGCCCCGGGTCAACCACCCGAGACAGACAATCCTTCATCGCAATATGTTGCAATGTTCGCGTATAATCAATCGTTTGAAATTTTATTCGTCGGTTTCAATGCGTACCTGAATTTGTCATTATTGTCTCAACCAAACAAATAAATGAATAAACGAGAGGAGGAAGTCAGTAAATGAAAGCAGATGACATCAAAAAGGACTGCTCTCCGTTCACGATGAGAAAATTCCCTTAAGGAAATTACTTCATTCGTTATTTTCGACACATTTGTCGACTCGTCATACTTTAATCTGAGTGACACTTATTGTGTGCACTATGGAGATATTTTATGAAGCCACTGCTATGCTGTCGTCCAAGTCGATGACCAAAAGTGATAGTGGATCTCAGTTCATTCGGCAGGGGAAATGCAAGTGGGCTAATACGGGTGACCCTTGATAAGTTCAGCCAGACAGGTCCAAGATCGAAGTGGTTCACGAGTTGTCTTGCCTGGTCATGTGAACTCAAGTTCGTCGGTAGCGCACATCACTAAGGCATGTTACTGACTTCGATCCGTGTCCACATGAGGCGATCACGTTGACCACTGTATTAATAACCTCAAAGAAGGCAAGATCACTTGTTATATCTGAAACTCCAGTGACATTCACTTACCGGTATGGTGCTTATTATCAAAACAGGCTAGACGGAGAATACCTGAAATGTGAGTGGTGTTTACGAAATCCTGCACTATCCGTCAGAATTTAATTTCGGTCGTCACATAACTTGATTCAACTTTGTTCTGGAAAGCAGATCCTATACAGTTTGGGTATAACAATGTTCAAGTTGTCTCGCAAACCAACCTTTCACGTGGAAATTCGGGAGACCTCTACTGTAATGATGTCGAACGTTAAGGCTAACGTCGTGAGTCTGATCCTCGGCAATCTCAAATAATCCTATCTGAACAGCTTGATAATACTTAGCTCATGCACCTTGGACCAGAAGAAACGGCTTCATAAAGTCTAATCAAATTTACTGCTGCAACTTGATCATGCCCTCACGATTCGCTGCCTCTTAGTTTCGTGTTTCAGTTACCAATTTCTTAGGCTAAGAGCGTCAGCAGCTAGGCCGGACATCATTCCATAGGTGAAATAAGGTATTCACGTGCAGATCATTTTCACCAACATATGTCCACGTCTATTGTTGATTAATAGTCAACTTACAGTTCATATTGTCTTGGTATGCGGTGAGCGTACGGATTGATAGATTATCAAAGCACTCGATTAGCCCAAGGTTAACGGTGATAAGAAGTTTGGATAAGTAGATTGAACGCCATCAGATTTTAGTTAATAACATCTCTTGGATGTCAGCTTTCAAAAACGATGTTAGCGGAGAAGAGTTTCTAGTAAAAATGAGACTGGCTTTTGTCGTATGTACTCACGTTATACGATATGGTTCAGTTCTAGGCTTTCACATGAACAGACTATGACAGCGGCTAGATGATCATATCCTACGATGTATGCTTTCTGTGATTACACCTCCATTGGGCGTTCTCCGTAATACAATCAAGACATGCTTAGACAATGTGAAGTTCACCGTGGGATAGCGGATAACAACAGCCAGCCAACTGATCGGATAGGCCACTAGGGCTTTTAGGACATGGCGACCCAAAGTTTGGCGAACGAATGGAAAGAAGCCCGTCATGTACTTCATTGGCCCCGTTTTCCGTATCAAACGAGAATAAATGAGGCTTTCAAAGGCTGTCGAAATACAAGTCTCTCTTTGACCAGCATGTACACCTAACCAGTACTTCACTTAACATAGAAAGACTCGTCTTAAAAGTAGGATCAGTAAAATGTCGCAGGGTAAGGTTGTATAAGTAGTGAATGCTTCTTGGTTAGAATGATCAAAATAAATAACAAGTGAGTCATTAATTACTAAAGCCAGAATATCTGGATTGTTATTAAAAGAAACATCCAAAGGAAGATATCAGTGGAAACAAATAATACAATTTGCATCAACAGATTTCCCCACAGTATAGGGGGTGGTAGTTTTGATTTGGATTTCCCTCCCATCAAGCACCGAAAATTTGAAACTTACAAAAAAAACATGGTGAGTCAGAGTAAGATGTTTTCAATCACACAATCACCTTACTAGTCACATTTCGAGATAATAAAACGACGTGTCGTACAGAGGTCCTATCACGGATAACAAGATGGTCTATACGTGACATTGGATACCGCATGACAATAAACACCTTGTGATGTCCGTGCTGAAAACTTTTGTTGGCCGCACCGACACAAAAATAACCCCGGGACAGGAGAGATGTAAACGTAGGGTTTGCACAGATCTGAACGTCATAATTTGAAAACACTTGAGTGAATACAATAAAGACAAGGAGAGAATGGCGCGCGCTTCATCAATTTGCAGTAATGTCAGTGAAATGAATCAGTTACACATACTCGACTAAGCGGGAAGAAACTATTCAAAGCGACCAGTGATGAACACATTTGTAGACTATCGAAAAAAATCAAATGAATAGACAAAAAACGAACAAATCAGTGACAAACCGGGCACATTGTCGCCGCCTTTCCATATTGGAGCATCGACAAGAATGCTCACGAGAGGAGAGGAAGGATTCCCGACTTCGATGATCAGGAACCGAAAACAGACTGCATCTATCTTGTTCCTCTGGATGTGTGTCTACAGAAACAGCCGAATCGACGCTGACAAATGAGTCCGAGGGTTCTGCTGTCACTTGATCCTCATGGGTTTGGGTCGGATTTGTCTGTAAAAATCAAAATCGGACTCGTGAAAATGGAAATGCAATCGAATGAAAAACAGACGTTTAAAGTAATTGAAACCAATTGTGTAGATATAAGCGAAGAAGAGAAGTTCAAACTATCTACAACGTAGACAAACATTAGACAGGCATGCCGAAGTGAATGAACTGCCTAGCGGTCGAATGCTTCGTTTGTACATAAAATGCACATTACTTATTCAATTGCAAGTAGTTCCACTATTACGCACACAAATGAATGCAAGATATGTATAGTGCAACTGAACGTTGAAGCGCAGACGATATGTCGGTCTAAATTTCGATGAACAGGTATCAAGAACAAGGATAACGGTTGTCGTAAGAAAGTTTACTCTGTGTAAACGAACACAGCCTGGGATGGTAAATCGAAAAAAAAACAGCCTATGTACGCTTTTCA
>LUCH01000841.1:19824-41009 GCA_013368495.1 Paragonimus heterotremus | reverse complement strand
GATTGGCTCTGATCGTTTGATCGAACCGAGATTGCGATGATCTTTTCAGTTTGTAGTATGTATTCAGTGAATGTTTGGCCCTTAGTATATGTGCATATACACGGATGCGTAATATATGTACACATATCCGCTGGAGCTGTTAGAAACCAGACGGAAGGTTCCTCGTGGTAGTTCACGTAACAATTCTAAAAGAGATATCCGTAGGAAACTTAAACATAGTCTAGAGGCTGATCGTGAGGCTTGATTAGTGGAAAAAGTTGAGGAAATGGGAAGCGCCTTTGATTCAGGGAACACCGGCAAGCTCTTTAAGCTGATCCATGCTACTGGTGAAAAGTTGACATATTTTTTAATGCGACGCTGACACTTTCATGCACACCACTTGGCAAGGAACAAAACTGACTGCGTTTCATCGTCAGTTTCAAGGCACACAGTTAAAAATGTACGGAATAGCAAACATCCTTTAAATTTCATGAACATGAATTGTGTAGGTGTAGCAAAATACGACTGTGGGACGAGCTATTTTGTGTGTACATGGCAACTTGACCAATTTCGAACGCGATTTCAACGATCAATCGCTGACACTGGCTATCCGTGTTTGGCGCTTGATTTCGGACTATATGTAGATATATACCATTAATTAACGCAACTCAATATAGGGCTGTACAAGAATTCATAGCCTGCTGAAATACCGTCAGTTTATCAGCAGTCGGCTGTAAGTCAGAAAGAAACAATGCAGACAGAACTGTGAAGTGCCTCTCTGTTGCTTTTCTCCTGTCCCGTCTTATATTGTTAACTCCTCATGTCCTAATATCGGGAACGTGCTGGTGCTTGCACATATGTGGCTATCAGTTAATGCCAGCGCAGTGTCTATTTATGTTTGAGGGCTCGAAAAAAATATCAATCGAAGCGGGATTACTTCCAAGGACAGCCATATATCATAACAGGAGTAGAAGCATTGTTAAGTATTACTAGTGAGTAATATTGTTGCTCGTTTCATGTTACACAAGTCAAACAGCCACGAGCGTCCAGAGGGTTTGCAGACGCTGCGCCATGTAACAACTGGAGGTTAAAAACTGGCATGTCCCGGTTAGATTCAGTGAAATCGAAATGCACTGAATCTGCGCAATAAACGAGACAAGAAATTGTACCGGTCATCCACACATGCCATAACGCAGGTTCAAATATGCCTTCCTTTCAATGAAATGCTCAAGGAACGACCGTTCACACAAAATTAATCAATTGTGCGCAATCAATGAACAATGCGCAGATCGGCATTGTGTGCACCCTTGGTGACAAGGTTAATCGCATAGGAATTTACGAGGTCACATGAACACAAGGACAAACAAAAGACGAACGAGTTTAGGTTTTAGTGGTATCAACCGTGCGCCGGATATGTGGAACTCCACAGTAGATTCATTGACAGAAAGTTTACTTGATTTCGATGGTCAGTACTAAGGGATTGTAACCGCCCCTTTGAAAGGAACATTGGCCATACCGTCGTTCTCGTGAGGCCTCAGCTACAAATAGGTCTGTGTGAATAGACAGACACACGATGCAAAAACAAACTCTTGTGTAAACCAGCACCAAATGTTTTGACCAGGAACGTTCCGTGACGGCTTTGGAACGAGCAAATGTGAAGGAAAGAGCTCAGAGAGGCAAGATCGGTGATATCAGATTGCTCATCTTTCAGTTCGCCTGCCATGCTTGAACTAAAATGGGGCTAGCCCCCAGGTCAACGTCGATCAGTCTACAATCACAGACAGGATAATCACACCAGCCAAAAATATTCATAATTCTCGGCACCAGTTCTGAATGAAATGTTTCATCCGTCAAACGAGATGAAATGAAATGATGAAACACGCATGAGGGTGGTCCATGTGATTTTGGACAGTCGATGAAGATGTGCAGTTTAAGGAACGCGACTTCAGTTCTTCCGAACAAACTAATGGTGTTATAAACAAAGTCCTAGCGAACAAAACTGTCTCGATAAATTATCGTGGTTGGATAATACAGCTTCCGCAAAGGATTGACTGGAAAGTTGGTTTGAATAGGGAAGGCACGATCAAAGGTGAATGACGACTGGATGTTACCGATCAGACTGAAAAAATAATGGATAAGTAAAAAACACGACTTTATTGTGGTTAGGAACACAAATTAAACCGACTTTAACTAATCAGGACCAATCAAGATGGGTGGATGGAAGGGGAACAAACTGTCGTTTAGGTTGAGTGCATGTATTCGGCCATCGTAGTCTTAAGACCCAAATGAACTGTTTTTGAACACAAGTGCGGATAACGAAATCGCAGTGTGACAGCCTTGGTGGTAACAGGATGCACCAGCTGACCTTTTGCGACGAGGTGATCAGGACTCGACAGTCAACGCATAACATCCTATCCGCGTGCGCGTGTCAACCATAACCAATTAAGTGGACCAGGAGAGACGAGTGTTGTCCATTAGTCAAGTGACCAGCAGTGCAACTGAACCACAGAAACAGCATGATGAGTAAATCGAGAATGAAGTGTACTTATCAGCCATAATGTCGTTTAGATTAAATTGTATCCTCCAGCTTGATTAAACTGTCGCAGCGGAAGTTGACTGCATCAATCACTATGAGCGTTACCGACTTCGTTGCTGTGTATCCTCTGAATCGTAGTGCTTCACGTACGTTCTTCTGGAAGGTTCGTAATTGTTTCGCTTGTGTGCAAACTAATCAACTTCTCATAATAGGCATTACTTGTAGGAATCTCCCGTAACCTGTTTAGTTATGGTCCTAGTGAACCTTCAGCGTAGTTTCTTGGTGTTCTGTTGGCAAAAGAGCGTGTAAAGCTAAGTTGCATATTGATTTGCATGTAGGCATGAGAGGTATTGATCTGTCCATGTTTTCTTCCTATTTACACGTCGTTGTAACAACCTACCTGATCCGCGCATCCCAGCCACGTCTAAAAATAGCAGCTCAGCATTAACTCATTGTTCCGGAGTAAAAATATAATTAAAATCTGCTGACGGTGGTTGAGTGTCTACAGTCCTATCGAAAACACAGAAGACACGGTTCACGTTCCTCCGGCAATAACGGGTTGTTTTAATAAATTCATCCACGTTTATAAAGATTTCATCTAGCACGTGGCCCAAAGATGGATCCACAGCAACACTATCAGTCAGATGAGAAAGCTCACCGACAGATGTGCACAGCAGTGATAATTGCTTCCGTTCGAAGACGACTGGACCGACACAATACAGCACATACATCCAACTTTGACAACAATTCTACCCTCTCCTATCTACCAGACCTGATTACTGCTAGTCACATAAAAGCTATCTCGTCTATGTCCATAAACACGAAGAAGGTGTGGTTATCATCAATCTAATCACTCTGTTCCTTGTTTTCACCCTGACCCGAGTGAGAAATTGTCATCAAAAATTGTATCTGGTCAAGACTTACCAAGAACTGTCCTGTTCGCTTATTTTGCTTTATTTTCAATATTTCTACGGGAGTGAGCAATTGCTGTGCACATTAGTATCTTGTCCGGACAGTGCTATTCGTTCACATGAACACGTGACAACTTACCACTACAGGCAAGACTTGATATTTAGCAGCAAACAGATAAACTGGCGGGGCTGTGGGGATCGCTCCGTAAAGAAAGCCAAACGTAGAGTAACGTAGCGTCTCGTTCGCTTTGGAAGCCGGCATCATTTGTACGACCAGTTCCCGAGTAACAAACGGCAAAATCACGCTGACGGAAAACAAGAATATATATGCAAGGTCGGATTCAAACGAACTTCTACACCAGCGCATAGTCTAACACCGCAGAATTTAGGTAATATCGCGATAAAATTAACAGACTGTCTACGAGGATAACTCCTTAAAAGTCCATTCTGCTTAAAACAATGAATGCTAAAATCCCACTAATACTGCTACCTCACAATAAACGCCAATATTACGGAATACAAATCATTAAGTTACGAACAAACTAAACCGGCAAATAACGTTCTGAAGCAAATTCTTGTTGAAAATACTGACACACACGACAGAGACGCTTTGTATCAAATGATTTACCGAAGATGGTTCATTTTCAAACATACAGTATAGAATGCTTATGTGGTTTACTCACAACCAGATAGGCCCGTTAGTTGACAGTACACACTGCAACAGTACACGAAGACTAACGCACGACGTATGGATGAAAGGTATAATTGTTGAGTATCGAGTGTTAATTGTTGATCGGAAAGAGAGATCGACCGTTTCGGTATGTCATCAGAGCGGACAATCAATGCTGAGTAGTGAACTCCCACTCAGCCCATTCGCGGACTGAGGGGTAAGTTCTTGCCTACGGCGGTGACAAGTGCGGTCAGCTAGCCGGCAATTCCTAGTTATGTTGTGTACACTTGGCTGAGTAACAAGCAGTAAGTCGCTGCAAGAGAATTATGTACCAACAAGTAACAATGGGCTCACTGTTCATTCGATTTGCAAACAAACAATTGTAGTACCAGCCTTCTTTACAGGCGGTATGCTGCGTTTTACAGTCTGGTGTGTATTTTTGATTCTTTTGGTAAATTAGGGTTCGACTGCATGTTCACCTCTCAAATAACATCATCTCATTTAAGATGTTATTTACGTGGAGCCCAGCAGTGTAGCTATAGCGACACTTGATCGCGCCATAGAAATGCTACCCACCATTAACTAACATAACTTGAATGCACATGCCAGAACGTAAGTAACACATACCTTACGCGTTTCTGTTTAAGCACGTCACAAAAGAGTTCAACGTGATGTCATGTCGCGCCAGATGTTTCAGACAGAAAAATAGGTGTGAAAATCGTGAGTGTATGGGCATACAGTAACCTAAACACAACCACAGAAACGTTTACGAAAGTTCACAGGTAAACAGGACGGGAATTCAAAGTAAAACGGTTTGCTGTTCAATGATTGGTGGTCGAGAATTTGGCCAATACAGCTTGACTGCACCTTTTACTTTCCGATTCAGTTTTCAACGAAAGGAAGAACCAGCTTCAAGTTTCGCTCTTGTTAGAAGCCGTTAGTAGTGCGTACACTTGCCGCAGTCGGAACTCCGACTACACTTTCATGGGACAGCTACTAGGGGCGATCGAATTATCACAGCCGAACGCTCGGAAAATTTCGCTTGCGAAATGACCAGGTTTCTCATAGTTATAGCAGCAGATGCAATTCTTAACGGTTAACTCCAATCAAGAACCTCGCGATTGAAGTTTCTGTCAGGTCAAAATATTCAGTTTGATTAAACCTGCTGAGCAATGTTTCACACTGGCATGAATATATAATACTGATGAATTCTACCAAAGGCGATACTTGAGTACAGTGCGCTCTTTCGAAAGAGATTGGTTTAGAAATACATTTGAACCCAAAAACTGCAATAAAATGCGAGTGATTTTCAATTTGATTTTTGTGATGTTTTTTGGAGTAACAGTTTGTACACTCAAATGGAAATGTAACTAGCTACAACATGGAGACGAAGTTCCAGAGAACGGAAGCAATGCAAGTTAACCAGGGGAACAAGTTGTTTTAAATTGTATGCGTATTTTTTCTCCGTTTATTTTGTGTTTTTAAGAAAGTTCAATACAGAGGCAAGTGAACCTAGACATTGCAAGTTTTCTCTACTCAACAAATCTTCAACGAGTCCAAGGACTTCAATTAGGTATCTTGATCGTCTTGCCTTGGTGGTTTGATGTCTAACACAGACGTTGTCAAATCGGGATACTATTATCGGATGAGTTCACACAAACAGAAACACGATAACGATGGAGTGTTTCCTTGAAAATGAGAACTGTGAGAGAAACCCGCAGAAAGGTGTTTTTTGCTTGCATAGACCACGTAATGGGTCATACGCGCATTAAGCTGTACAGATCCAGACTGAATCATCATGAGCACCTGGAACAGTCTGCTACACGATTTCAACCTTGAAAGGCTCGGTACCAAATGTGACTACTGATCGATCAAATCCAGTTTTGACACTCATAAATACACCGTGAAGTAGTGTTGACGCTTCACTGATTTAGAACAGTCTAATGTGAGTAACATCAAAACAGTTACAGGAATACACACACTTAATGCCAGAACAATAATGAACAATAAGCGTAAGGTCACGAAACGCAAACCGTATGGCGAGTACACACACACACAAAACAGAAGAGCGTAACTCACAGTTTCAACATAAGGATTGCAACCAACATGTGGATCTGGCGTTCTGTGATACGACCCATTTTACCGACCATACCGAAACCCAAAGTGAATAGAGCGGTCGCAGAGAAAGAATCAGCTAAATGCAAAGGAGTTAGAATGAACAGTGTAGTTCAAGGTCAGACTCATGAACAGTTCGGAGTGAAGCGACAAAAGTGGTATTGTATCGGGCTATTCTCATTAATGAACAAGTCAGGACAATCTGTCATTTGTTCCATTTCAGATCAGATTTGTGATTGTTCGGAAAAGTGATAGAGTTGGTAGCCCGGGTTGAAATTTCTGATCTTCGTTTGTTCACCAAGCGTGACATTTAGATTGCAAACGTTTTATCATCAAACGAGATGACGTCATCAGCGCGGGATTCATAAGATTTTAAATTGGAGAAAGGTCTTAATCGTGACGTCAGAAACTGGAGCTAACGGGACAATTAGTATGCTTC
Organism: Paragonimus heterotremus; assembly: GCA_013368495.1. NCBI lineage: Eukaryota > Metazoa > Platyhelminthes > Trematoda > Plagiorchiida > Troglotrematidae > Paragonimus > Paragonimus heterotremus. Next base: position 34,359 of record LUCH01000841.1, on the reverse strand, counting down.
CCTTCAAGACGACAAGATAATATGAGCAATATTCACCAGTGGACATGCCTCAGCGTTTGCGTACTATAATTGGTCGTGCCTAAGGTTACACTGATGGTGTAGTGGCCAACACAGATGTCTCATGAAAGCGTGACTGAAGTTTCATTCCCGGTCGTAGCAAAGATATGCGGTAGCGATGAGCGCTGGCAAAAGCGAAACTAAAGTATAGTGCCTCTTTTCGAATGGAACTGACTGGAAAGGCTATGAGAAGGTGATAGCTATGAGAAATAGTGAGTTATGGTCAAGTCATAAATATATTCATCTTTTTTTTCTAGGGAAGTACTGGCTGTTTTTGACCAACTGATGTAACATGTATGTCAAAGTCAGTCCCAGAGGGGAATTTGCATTAGTTGACTAGCTCGGACGTAATATGAGAACGGTATGGACCTTGCCCGTAACTCGTCGAGCATGATAACTATACACTGGCTCAATATTCATCCATTCACAGTGAATGAAGTAATTTCATATTGTTACCACTGTTTACTTTTCGGTTCCGGCTGACACCTTGACCCTCTACATTCAATCAATAATCCACTCCACGGAATTTGGCCCGCCAACCAATTGATTAGGACATGCAGGACGGAGTGTGAATCACGATTTCATCACATGAAACCAAATGTAACAGTACTGGCTTAAAAATTCAAGATTGCAAACTGAATGCACCGTTCGCTCTGGCATATTGTGTTTAGTCGGTCAGGGCAGTGAAAAGAACGAAAGGTTCGCACGAAAGCCAATCAATTGAAGCAAGTATGGTGTCGAAAATAGATCGCCTAAACGATTGATAATGAAAAGCGAGTGCTCGTAAGTAAAGACATCGTAAACCGAGAAGGAGAATCGCACTCTTTTTTATGTTAGGTCCGAGCAGGCTAACCAGTGTTGATTGAACTTGATCGTGTTTTCAATAGGTTCAGTGGCAATCTGAATCCACAAGAAACGGCTGTCAAAATAATCCTGGATTTGAAGAACTTGGAACCCAAAGTAACTTGTGACAGGCAAACATACAAAAGAGGTTCACTATGTGAACTGATGAATTCCATTTCCACAAGCTATTTTCGAGTTACCGAGACAGGGCCAGTAAGCCATCTTTACGTCCACAGTGTAATCGACGCAAGTCGCTCCATGTTAACTCAGTCATGAATGGTTTGTGGTAGGATAACCATTATCAGTGGTCTTGGAATCACTAACCGAAGCATACAAAAGCTTTGCGAGTAGTCGGTCCCAGTAACCACTGGCAAAGTGTTGAGCAGTCGTCTCGAACATGCTGAACCTTTTTAACATCATGTACGCCCGGAAATCGAATCCACGATCCGGGTATATGTGCCAGGATGGTTTTCCAGACGTCAGTCCACTAACGCATGTGGTCGCAGTTATCCGAGTAACAAGTTTAGCTTATAGGAAAAAAGGCATAACGGCTAACAAAAGAGCAAGTTTGGACTTACAGAGTGCGATCCGGATAAAACAGCGGTAATAACACTGATAAGGGCAGCAGAAACTAAGCCAAACCATAGTATATCAGACGTATGATACACACATATCAGTATGCATCGAACAACAGCCGACTAGAGGCGAATATGGAATGCCGATTGCACCTTCCCTCTGCCAGAGTGATAACGACGGTCAAACTATCTAAGGTTTTGGCTTGGTTCGTTGAATATGCGGGTCGAGCCTGCCGATCATTCTGACACGACAGACAGGATGTTCGAGATTGGATACACCGGGACATCGGATGTGTTTTGTGCTTCAATGAGTTACCTGCGGTGTGGTCTTTTTAGCTAGACAAAAGCGTGCTGTAACTGATGACGGACCTTAGCTGTTAACACTAAATCATTTCTAACATGCTGATAATACATGGAAAATAATTTTAGTTTAAGCAACCTAGTGAATACGATAGTGAACAGGGTGTTGTGATTGACATTGTCGCTTTTCAATGCACTCTGTTAATGAAAGCAGTGTCTTTCATACGATAGGGACGAGAATCTAAAATGAGGGCATAGAACCTAGCTGAACATCATCAAGAAGCTTGCAGACCGAACGGTCCCAAACAATTCAGTAAGCAACCCCAGTACAGAATAAACCTTTTGTTCCTTTTGGAATACTTGGGGAAAATATTACGATTGACTAAAACAATCCTTCCCAGCCTATGTGCATGGGTAGTGGGATGCCTAGTGTTTGTTTCCAGCATAACATTAGGTATTGTACGGGAAACTACACTGAAAGGTCCATCTCAATCACAAACAACAGTGAAGAGAAGACCAGTATGCATCATTAACAGATGTGGACCGTCAGATGAAGGGGTATAAAAATTGTGTCTATTTTCGACATGTCTAGGGCTACTTAAAAAGAGTACATATGGGGAAATGTCCCTATACAAACAAGAGATCAAACAATATGGATAAAGAAGGGAAAAGAATAATTAACCAAAAATATACGAAATAATGTGCAACATCTGAAAGGGTTTCTGGGGGCAGACGAACACAGCAAGTTACACATGTAGTCCAGACTACGGGCCAACACTTTTAAGCCACATTATCCCGTATACATCTGTCCCATTCAATTAAAAGAAGTAATTAAAAAAAAAACAATAATATCGACTGCCCATTAAATAACACCAGGGGAAAGACAAACACCACGTCTGATCGGTTTAGGAACGATGAACGATACTATGAAGACAAAAACTACAATGATGTAGGATTGTCTCACAACTATATTACAAAACCGTACTATTGCAACACACAAGAGTAAACAAAGAACATGCTACCAGTATGAGTGTAGGACGTTTTTTGGAAGTCAAAATTCCTTTCGATTGACCCTGTTGAACCCTGCCCTTTAACCCCGCCTAACTAGACACCTGTTCTTGTTATTCCCACAACCCGCGTTTAATTTTACTGATTGTTTCATCCTGCCTCTCTTAATTACTGAACCTCACTCACCTGCCCACACACCCGTTGTTGTCTGCCCGTCTCACCGTCCCCACCCCCTGTGAATACGGCCTTCCTATGGGCCGCCGTGAAACTGATGCCGACTAATCGGTCCGTCCGAAGACCGGCTATTTAGACACACATTAGACCGATCCGATCGCATTTTGTCGGTTCGTCATTGCCTGTCGGTCGCCTGTGGTTGTACCTGTCGTGGCTTTTGGAGCCTTGACAACCTATTACGGCCAACCATTGTATCTTATCCCACGAATGCAAACGAATTGAGGTTTGTTCTTTGTGACTGATTATATTGTTTATGCTAATAGTACCACGGTTTCCAACGACTTGATTTGGTTCTGATATTTGGCGTCGTTGGTTATACGTGCGTCACTCAACGTTCGTCGGAAGAACGTACAATGAGTGTGGTAGGCTGTTGAACATCGATTGGCAACCCGATACTGGTCAACAGGAGTCAGTTCTTACTCAACCATAAATGGGTGGAGAGAATGCGCGCACCCGAGGCAATCAAGTTCGTGTGTACGAGCTTAAAAGCGACTGGCCATTATTTAAACTCACTCGTAATCAAAAAGGTACATACAAATTCCTTGTACAATCGATTAAAGGTCATACATGAATAGAACAATGACAAACTAGATGAGGTAGAATTTACCGACTATTTTCAAAAGTCCGTCAACGTAGAACGGAATATGATGGTTGAGGATAAAGTTGAACACAACCCCGATCACCGTCATGAAAAAGATAGGGCTCAGCGTTACACGCCAGATCACCTGGAGCAAATGGATGGGATGGGATAAGTAAGAAGCACTATGAATAAAATGACAGTCGAATAAGTGAACACGAAGTGCACATTACGATTGAGATAAAAATGAACGAAGTACCACAAACTGCTGCCATTATTACAACATTCACAGGAGAATAGGCAGTGTTCACTTCACGTCGTTCGTGTACACCGGCTACGGTTTCAACTGCTCGAAATAACAGTGATGACACCGTGATGTTCAGACTTAAACTAACATGTCACCACGACCAGTTTTGTCTCCATGTTTGGATGTATCAGAGGCAGAAAGGGAAAGAGCTCGAACGAGATTCGAATCAGTAAGCCTAATGTTACGAGCAAGAAATCCTTGTTCACTAAAGTAAGCCCAAAGTGAGTATCGCCTAAAATGGAATTTAGTAAACAAAATGTGGTAACCTGTCCATACCTCGTTCATTTTAGTGAAAACAGTTCATATCAAATAACCAGATTATACGACTGTAAGGGGTGAAAGTCGATGTGTTGTTCATTCAGCCACTCATCCATAATGACCTAAACTGACCAGAAAGTACTGTAACTCGAACCATGCCATTCATCGCAGCGATACCGTCGAAAAGCTTATAAGCAAAATGCACCGAAATCAATAAACACGGATGAGAGAAAGCCAAGCAGAAAAACTAGAAATGCCATGAATACAAGCATGATATTGACTGTGGTACGCTGGTATGTGAGATAGTGTTTCTAACGAGTAGTGTGAGCGGATAAGATATATTGTAGACCTAATCACAACAAATACAGCGAAGTCGGCTGTTATGCCCACTGCTTAGGTGTAGCCTTTGTGGCCCAAACGGCGATCTGAAATGCTTTTGTCGAAACAAGCCAATACTGCTTTATGTGACCAAAATCTGGTTACAGTGACCGAAACTCAGTAATCAAGACCAACTTGGCATCCATTTTCAATGCAAAAGTGTCACTGAACTTGCATGACCCATGACGAAGTGTTAAATGCACGAATGACTGACATTCACCAGCACGGCTTGATGACAAAGATTACATTATTGTGGATATCCACCTATAATGTCATGGCAGGGGTGACTAGGGTATCCTGGACGCTGTGCGGGAAAAAACAACCTCGGCTTGACCTTATCTATGACAGAATCCAGTTACTTTATATTTGTGGTGGTATATACCATCACTGCTCTAACGGTTTCGCTTTTTTCGTTAAACACGGAAAATGTCAGGTTGTTAACTTCCCCATTTGGATTTTCACTAAATGCCATTTCATCAGGGTGGGTAGAATATGTGTTGCGATATGTTAACACTTCGTCTAGTTTCAGAAGTCGTAAACGTAAAAAAACACTGGAAGGTTGAAGACAGACAGCCAGCCTAATATGCACAATCCGCATATCTTAGGTCTGTTACTAAGACTAAACAAAGTGCAGACGTATCACGAAATATGTCTTCCTCTTGCCATGATGAAGTAGTTGAAAGGGATTCATCATATCAAATGGCAGTTTATTGATTTTATATATTCGAAGTATCTGGAAGCTGATCTTGGAGGTCGTTGTTCCACATGGTTGTAACTGAACAACCGAAACACGTTTTACTTGACCTCGCTAATCTTGAAACTTCTAGTCATTTGCCTGTTTTCCTGTGAATCTCATCTCAGGACCTCTGGAACGTGAAAGTCGAATAAGTAATCACATTTTTTAACTTCTGTATTGGTCTTCTAGTTTTCAACCACCTTTTTTCTGCACTCCTCGTTTCTTTTCACCTAAACGATTGTGATATTCAGGTTTATCTTGTACGGTCGCATTTGTCGAAACAAATCAGTGTGATCGTCGGGTACAACTTTTCATATTTTCAGAATTCCACAAAACAGAACTGTGTATTTCATTAATTTGACTATAACGCGTTGGCTAGTAAGCTAGTAGTATGCCTGTAGAAATACGGACGTACGTACCATTTGTTCCCCGGGGCTATTGATAGATCGTTAACCATCACTGTAATACGAGTGGCCTTTGGCACTAGTGCTGCTCGCTTTTTTATCTTTAGGCAACCACTGTGGACCAATATGTTTAATCCACAAAGATATACTTCTCGATTGCACGGTTCAGTGTTGGATAGGGCTACCCGGAATCTCATCACGTATGTCCGTCGTTGTGTTAAATCACGACCTAACTTGTAGGACACGTATGGTTTTTAACGGTAAACCTGCAAGAGAATGGATAATGTTGGAAGAACATTTTCATTGTTCAAGTGATTGGCATGTTTTCGACCAGTAATTCCGACGTTTGCATACATTCACGATCCACACTGAGAGAATAAGCGTCACACTTTTTGAATACCGATAATACGGAAACGGAGAGAGACGAGTCACCAGCAAAACGAGCCATAAACGCTAAAGGTGATTCATTGAAGCTCACTTTAACAAGTCTACTTTATCCATTCTAGTGAAAGACAGTCTTAATATGAACCTCCAATACGTCGATATTTTCTATCTGTCTCAAACATGAACAGCTAGCTACCTCGGGTTAACACTCAACCTCATGTAAACGCACAAATGACTTAAGTCGCCTTTGCGATCGTAACCAGTGTAAGGTAGCAATGCGAGGTGGACTGTGTCCATCCACATTAAAGGGGCGAAAAATACGTTGTGACTCAATTATATATAAATTTCACCGTTAAAAACGACACCCAAAACTAATGGCCGAGTGGATAATAGTCCTGGCTCGTGAAGCGAAAGTTTATCGGTTCGATCCCCCATTCAGAGTATTCCTTTCCGAGGAATCCAAACAAGGACGAAGCCAATCATGGAGTATCGATCTGAGGGTGGGCATCAAAGAAACAACGTAACGATTCATACAGTCTATCACGACCAGTCGAACGAGAATGAACGTGAATACCAGACAAGTCTCACGTGATGGTCTGTGGTGGAACTCCACAACAAACGGGCGTGCAAGGGCTTTGCGCAACAATGCATATCACCATATACACCTTAACGAGGAAAATATGTCATACCTCAGAATAACAGTCGAGATTTTCTGCTTTCTCGGTATTCGCTCCCTGGCATATCTTTGTTAGAACACAGTATGACTGAAAATTAGTTGTCACCGCACGACGTAGCACCGATTGAGCGTTTGCCTTTATTTGTGTTAGCAATGTGAAGCAGTTCTATTAGTAGCAAATCATTAAACTATTAACGGATGTACTGGACACCGACACTAGGTGCATGCGATAAGTAGTCGCGAATGTTTCACACAAAATGAGGGTACTCGGAATGGTTGACAAAGTGAAATGACTAGAAGTTGTTCTCGTAAGAATGTATATTATTCTGAGTCGTCTAATAACCCTGTCTCAGAGAATCTGGCACTGCTTGATGACAGAGACAATTATGCTGTTGTTGATATCAATCGATAGTGCCATCAACAGGATGACTGGTAAGCTGGGCGCTGTTCGGAACAACAAATATTGGATTGACCTTGTCGACATCTCGCTATAGTCAACAGAAGTACTTATGCAAAGGTCATATTGCATCTCTAACACGACATGAGCCGGAATAGTTTTCGAGGCATTATGCCAAATTCGATTTGTAGGACAACTTCAGAGATAGTGTTTATACGGTGCGGCAGAGTGTAAACCAGAAAGGTGTATTTCCAATGAATTATTAAGTTAACCAATAAAATCGTGGTCTTTATCAAGAATGGTAGTCTTTAACTCGGTATGGACTCCTAAGACCACGTATAGAGACGATACATAGGTTCCAGTAACAATAATGTCAGGCAATTCCGTTTAGCAAGACAGTCTAGTTATTGGAGCCAAAACTATTTGAACCGAAGTGACCACGTTATCCGACCTTCCCTGTGGCTTTGTTTTACTGTGTCGTGGAGGGGTGGACAATATGCTTGCCTCAAATGCAAGTGAACTGACGTTACATTCAAGCCGGAAGCAAGGATTCGTATCAGTGACGAGCTTTAACAAGATAGAGTCTAGCTCTATTCATGGACCAAAACGTTCACCCCGGTTCCAAAGCGATCAGCACGTCAATGATGTTCAACTTCGAATGCAAAGATAGTTGAGAACCATCGAGCACATCAGTCACCGATAGTGTGATAAGACGCCATGAATACTGCGCGTGAAGTAACAAAGCGGAGATAAAAAGAAACGTACATCAATCCTAGAAAAACGAAAATCAAGACGATCCTACAGGACAATCACGTACTAAATAAGACAATGATGTGTGTGGTTAATTTTTAGGTTTCTGACAGTAATGTTCACCGCGCTAATTAGTCACACAAAGCAGAAGGGTACTCATGCAGATAGCAATCAAGTATGTAGGGTTAAGCGGGCTGTTATCCCATGCGGATATGAAACATAATCAATCCATGCAGAGAGTGCTCACAGACTGGTTACAGGTATCTCCGGAACGCTAACGGAACAGGGTGGTAACCCAAAGTTAATAACGACAGCAGTGGCAAGAACGTCAATTGATGAACACAATTGTCCGTCTGAGACCTGGTTATCTAAACTGAACTTGTTCAATTATAGGCAGTCTAATGACCTCACATTTATCATGCACCAAACGTCTGTGTACATGCTAAAAGAATAACTTTAACCTAATGTCTAGGTTCGTTGGCTTGCCTTCGGGAATTTCAGATTCCTTAGACCTTTGAGCAAAACTGTTTTACTGCACAATTTGCAGCTTCATAATCAGCTTGCGTGAGAAAGGTTAGATTGAAAAATGAAACATGGTCAACAGTATGACACCGTTTGGAGGGAATGAAAGCTCTGAAGTTGATAAGTACAGTCTACATCAAACTTGTCAATTCGAAGTGACTACGACTGCAGGAGCTTAAAATCGTCAATACATATTGTTTCCCGATGCACATTTACTCACCCAGTCCAGTTTCATCTCTGTATGAGTTTAACAGATAGGAAAAAATATTCTACAGCCAGGGTCTACTAGGCAATCACCGGTTCCAAGAGGAACGTTTGTTGTGTGATTAACATCTAAATGATAAGTTGGTTTGATACGACTTACCTCAAACTGCCTATCTTCTAAGCGGTTAATGTCCTCAGACGTTTACATTTTAAGAACAGCAACGTTTATAGGAGGGCTAAATGTTAAGAGTTTGAGTTCGAGCTGGACTCGAACCAGCGACATAAACCTTTGAGCGAAAAGTACTTTGTCGGTTGAGGTACAAAGCCAAGCTAAGAGCCCGGAAATGTCACATCTGAACTCAAGTACCCAATCACAGTGAAGTTAGCAGAGTCGGGCGCGGGCGGATAGTAAAATCTTGTTAAATGAGTTGGTCCCTTGAGCCATTTGGTGGATTCCATATAACACAGTGGGATGGGTGGGCGACCGAACCTAAATGTGATATCTCTAAACTCCAGTACTGGCTTCGTAGCTCGGCTAGTTGACTAAGGGCTGTCGCTGGTTCGAGTTCAACCGAAGTCAAAGATTTTCACGATTGGGTCTTGTTTAAACTAACAGGTCTGCCATACGACTTAGTATCAGTGTAACAACACCTATCTTAACCACACGAAGGCAAATAATACTCGCAAAAAAAAGTGATACAGACAATAGAAAACTGGCTTATAACAAGCAGGTTGTCAATATGAGTATCGTTCTGGCTGTCAGATGAGTTCAAACAAGAACAATGCCGAGGAATAAGAGCGAGCATTGAACAACTAATGAATATGGATGCACTTAATTGCAAGGACTGGAGAAAATCATCAAATGATGATCCGGTTGCTCTGAAAATCGTCGAGAACACCTTAGGCATTGCTTGATGTTAATAAAATTCTTCAAACGACATGCAATATCTTCCATCAATCTATATAACAGCCCAGCACAGATCACTGATAACAAGGCTCAGGGTCGCGTATTCCAATCTGGGCAACATTCCACATACCCAATACAGTTTGAAGGGAACTGTAAGGACGCAGTCGATGTGTGGCAAACAAACACGTGATATTGAACATCGGTACGGTTTACAGACTAAATCAGTAATTGGCGGAATTGTCTGAGAGTTAGGCGAATCCAACCGCGTTTGTCGCTAGATGTGCTCCCAGTTGAGTTAATCACTGCCCACAAAGAAAGGATGTGTCAATGCATGCGGTGTAACCTGTTACTTGAAACAAGATAAAGATAGACAGAAGAACGGCCGAACAGAAACAGCCTAACAGCTTCCGCAAGGACGGAGTTTAGCCCACACGTCGCCAGCGGCATGCGGCTATATGTAAGGCGACTACTGCTGGGATGCATAAAAATCAGACGGCAAAAACATTCGAGCTTAGAGCCAGAGTACCTCCGATCCGACGTAAAACCAGCATCAGTACGATAGTGAACTATTTAGAAGGCAATGGTGTGTACAAATGAACCTAGGTGTACAACAGATTTTTTGATTTTGCGTCGGTGGTGTGCTGGTTTTGTATGAGAAAACCTATCGAAGTGGACTGTTTAAAGGCAACACACAGCGAACTAGCAAGACTGAACGGCAAGGGGTCGCTGCACTAATACAATAAGACTTAGTCATCAACGCGAGAACTGAGCAATATTCAGTCTGAGACAAGTAAATCTTAACTGTTGCAGTTTGTCTGCTTCTAGCTCGAGGTAGCACAATTCATGACAATACGAAGTTGCATCGTCTGATGTCACATAAAGAATCTAAACAGCACAGAAACGGAATATGCGGAAGGATTCCCAATAAAACAACTATCAATCGCTAAAACGTTTGCGAAATCAGAACCAACAGATTTTCCTATCACTTTAAGTATACCTGAAGGAAGCATTTCCAGCGACTAGGAGATGAACTGGAAGTCGTGGAAGCAACCTTTGAATGTGACGGATTCTCAGAGGATTGGCGAGCGTTTTGTTTGAGATCATGCCACTCGAGGAACGCGTATGAAATTGGATTGAGCACAACCAACTGGGCCGGGGCGAACAAATAGACGTAACTGGCCAAATCACCGTACAGGGCATATACTGAGGGCAGGAAATGTCAAACCAAACAGTGCAGCAGATAAAGTGTGCATAAAAAGAAGTATAAACCAATGGTAACTGAGCAATTCTATAAAACATCGTGAAAAAAAGAGACCAAAGTTTGTTCATTTATGTGTGAATTGTGCATGCAACACGAAATGACTATCTGATCTCTGAGTTTAGAACAACCAAATCAAAGACAGACAAGGTTGAGTCTATAAGACTGGAAAATTAAGTGAGATCCAATGAAAAAGTTTGAAATATAAGATAATTTTCAGTGGCGTGGGGGAGGAGAATATGTTACAAGAGAACACGAAGGTTGATGATGATTGCACTCAGTTTAGACGGGACTCAATTGTAAAAATGCTGAGCCTTGGTTGGGTTCAAACCGGAGGAGGTAACCCCATACACAATATGTGTTCTACCAACTGAGTGACGAAGTTATTCTGGGGGCTCAGAAATCCCATATTTGAATTAGGTTATCCAATCAGCCCACTGCGCCGCATGCGATCCATCAACTGATCCAACGGTTACTGTGGCTGGTTCGAATCCATCCAAAGCCCAGATGTTGCACAAACTGTCCTCATGCAAAAGTATCGAACTTGCCACGGTACGTTCATATTGTATTATATACATCTGCAATCCAAGTTTATTAGCTATAACACTACAACCGCGTATGACAGAGTAAAGGGACGCTACTGTTTAGATGACTGGAGAGCAAATGGTCACGGAAAATTGTGATCCCTTTGTTAAACACGAAGGGAATATGAAAATCGGGTCTGTTGCACTTAAGTCACGAAAGACCATAAAAAGGAGTTAGGTCTACTAGAGATGAGTAATGATTGATAAAAGTTGTTTTTCTATTCATTGTCAAAACGGGACAGATAGCTGCTTAGAGGAGTTGGTAAACATGGGGAATTCAACATCAGCATAAAGTGAACCCTGAGTCCTCTAAGCGAAGTCTAGAAATAAACTTAGCCAGTCTCCTTGCGGCTTTCCATCTGCTTAATTCTCAAATTAATTGGCAAATTCTGTGCTAAATGACGTCAGATAACCTTGGCCAAGGTAATGTTGGAAGCAACCGGGGGTGTAAATGAGATTGGACGATATGCCTGCAGAAAATTTGAAAACTTGTTCGTCCGATAATAATTAAGTGAAAACGAAATAACATTCGCGTAGGGTGCGGAAAACGATACGTTTGATTTGCTTATAGCAAAGAACTGTTTACAAACAGGAAACTTCACTCCTACGGCCAACCAACAAAGAACGCTTCAAGTAACGCACGATAACTCGAAGTAACTGATGACTTCGGCTGAGCTAAGGTTTACTTTTATGTATAAAAAGGAAAACAATCATTCCTCTATTGTTAGTTGGTCAGTGGAAGTCAAACTGATTAGCCAGTTAAAAGTTAACTTCACAGCATTCATATCACCCTTTTTGTTACGCGCTCAATGGTTTGGCCCTAAATCGAGAATGAGGACAGACGCGGCAACAACGTGTATTAGAAACACGAATCAAAATTAGGCCACAGAGGCTTTAAATTTATGGGACGAAATGATTATCGTACATGGTCAACAAGATGCGAAGAAAATCAAATGCGACGGCTATATGTGGCAGTCAGGGCGTTAGAGCAAAACACGTTACAGGGGATATCGGAAAGCAAACGCGTGAAAAGACAGCCCGGATAGTGCACAGATGTTCGACCGCACGACTGAAATCTGATTGATCGAGTGGAACCAAAGCACCACCCACGGTCATACAATCCCAACTGGGTAGATCAATCAATATGACGTGATGCGTCCTGGCTGCTCCGTTAGAAGATGCACTTCTTAAAAGTTTGATGTACTGTTGCGTGCAAGGTCATATGTGGGCTAGATAGTATTCAGCTGCTTAACTCTAGACGAGACCAATAGAGCTCGAGCCGAAGACTGTGAGCACTGAGAGGCCACTTCAGTTTCATTAACACCAACGCGAACTGCGAGTAAATATGAGTGACGTTCACTAAACCGCTGATTAGTAATAAGGCGTAGCTAAACGGTTTGTGATTAAGGCTTGCCTGAGAAGTCCTGACCGCGTGGTTGTCGAGTTAGCAACATAGTTACCGCATCTTATCTCGAAGCCATGAGCACTAATCTGAAATCAAAGTGGTTGGACGCTTAGGTGTGATGTTTCAATCGGACAGAGTACGAGATCATTCCCAAAGTGGCCAACATCTCCTCCCCAAAAACACGCGAAAGGAAGTTCACCTCCCGGTTTCGATGAAAATGTGAACCGTTGATGAGGTCCACCTTACACAGTGTCCCGCGTTTGCCAAATAGATTAAGCTTGTAGACAATAACAGCATTTTATCCGTGAGATAGGCGTGCACAGATGATCATGTATACTGTCTGCCCGGTTCGGTGGACAGCGTCCCAAGCGAACACCAAAGCCCAATACACCCGGGACGGTGGTGATACGTGGATTAATTTAACCACGGCATTAATAAGATGTGTCAAATTATCGGAATAGGTTCAGTCATGTAAGAACAAGGTAAAAAGCACAACTACTTGTCACATCGTTAAGTCCATAGGAGTGGAACGACTAGCTTAGTGTTGACACTGCCGAAAGCATCACTGACGGTCCAATAATATGGATCGCAACGCAGCCAAATCTGGCTAAGCAACATGCGGCCGACGGATTGTTTGACCAGCGATCACAATCATTACCGCTCTATTACGATGTAGTACCCCTATTCGCAGTAGTTTGTAAGGATAATTCAATCGCGCTCTGGTATACTAAGACGAAAGAAAAAAGAAGACTCTGAGCATGGTTATCCGTGTGTATCTCGCAGACCACAATTTTCCACTAACCCCACGCCGAAGCCTTTCTGATAAGGCGGTACACTCGTTATTTGTTCTGAAAATGAAACAGCCGGAAATTGGAAAAACTGCCATCAATATGAGTGGTGTTTAATTTGTAACAAACGAAATCCTCTCCAGCTCATTAAGTACCAATCCAAGTAGCAATCTACTACTTATACTTTACTCAATTTTCTCGACTGATCCACCACCAACACTATCATTCTTCATCACGGATGTAAGAAAGGCTTTCGTCAACGGACAACGCAGACCTAAGACGGTTGCTATCCCAGGTAATCATTGATCACACCTTAGCCAATAGCTGGATCACACGAATTGAACATTTGACGCAAACACTCGCGAAGTAATCTGAGACCGCGCGTCGCCACCACATCTCCCCACCAACTCAGATGTGCGCGTTTGGGTAGTGAGCAAGGCATCGATTGATCGTAGAACCAACTATCAGGACATAAAACATATTAGGGGAGTGTGTGATCCGGACATGCCTGCTAGTCTGCAGTCAAATTAAGTTACCGCTATGCTCGCAAACAGATATGGATATTCCAAATAACCATAGGCACAGCATCACCAAGCCACACAAATAATTTTAGCAAAAATACGACACTCACTAAAAAGATCACCGTCTGAACCGCGAAAGCGTTTTATTGTGCAAGAATGAAACAAACTTCGGTTTTAACACTGCGATGTTTGGTGCCATGCTGCACGCAAGGGAAGGTGTGGGACAGAAATTGTTAGACTATCTGAACGTAGAAAAGAACAATCGTGGTAATCGGAGGTTGAATCAGCGGCCGAGTAAACAAAACTGTATGCTTAGCCGTGTGACAATAAACAGGAGTAAAAAAATCCAGTAAAGGACTTTGATACACAACAGGAAATGCCCAAGTGCTAGGGATGAGAAACACCATCATCACTATCGTCATCAAAACGTCCCTGAGTTGAGCCAGAAGGCAACGTGGTTCA
>LUCH01000841.1:0-15519 GCA_013368495.1 Paragonimus heterotremus | reverse complement strand
CATGGTCCGAGTCCAGGTGGTTGTTCTAAAAGGCACGACAGTTTTTAACAGAGTGGCGCCATTTGTAACTGACCGTGATATGATCGAGTAACACAATGCCTCTTCCAGGGTTGAAACCCGGTGCTCAAAATTTAGAGACCATAGGATGCACACAGCTGCAGCAGTCTTTCGTCATTCTCAGTGCGTTGTGCCCGGACATCAAACATACCTACCAGCCGCTTCTCATCCAGATAAAGATGATCAAGCTGAGCATTAAAATCGTCCGCTAGTATGATTATGTCTGACTGTTTAGTCTGCTTCAGAAGGTCAACGTGGGCGTCGTAGAACGCATCTGTGGTGGCATCCCAACAGCCATCTGTGGGAGCGTACGCTGATATAACGAGTAAATAACCGATGTATTAAGGCTGACAGTGCATAAGTGACTGTACACCGGGATCCAATCGAGTAAGTGTTGCTCTGCTCTGAAACTCAGTGTGATTCCTACTTCAACTTGACCACAAGATTCAGCTTCGGCGTCAGCAGAGAGCCCAGAAGAGAAATGCTTGGATCGACAGTTATCTACAAGTGAGCTCAAGTGAATAATGGTGCTAGAATCGTAGACTCGCGTCTCCGACAAACCGCACAAATCAAGCTCCAGATTGGAGACAACGCTTGCTAGAGCAGCTTGCTGACCGACTTGTCGGAGAGTGCGGACATTAAAAGTGCCAATGTTTGCCAGTTGTCTTGGCCTCAGAAAACAACTATCGCCCAAAGACACATGGAAGTCAGAAGACTTTGGAGTAAAACAGTAGGAGAAAGTCGTGTTGGGTGAATAATGTCACTGTCAGAAGACTAACTTCTGATACTTTCCGGTCGTTTATGCCGCGGAAGGGGGTTGACTTGAAGGACCCCACCCAGAATCTCCGACTCAAAAGTATGACCTGCGAAGCAACAGGAAACAGAGTTCTATGAGAAACTATAATTGAGGCCAATAACGCAACAATCTGACTCACTCGACAGCGAGGGGATTGACTAGCCTGAGGGCACGGTGAATAAGACATTAATGTCTGATTCTAAGCAATGCTGCGCGCAGTGGATGTATTCTAAGCTATATCAAGCTTCCGGGTGATACCGGAAGTTTTTCGATCGTATTAGATAATACGCCAGCAGTCACGATCAACGGCTGGACGATCGGAGTGCTCTTTGTTCGAGGATAACTTTTCAAACCCCCTTCTTTTTGATAGGGAAGAATACAATGCGGCAACTATAGAAATAGTTCTGCTGAATGCTCATAACATCGTGCCTCGCAGTCAGTAGTGCGACATACAATCTTATGAGTGTAACTGCTTTTCGTCTGACTGTTCCTCTTTGGCCTGTCTGACGAGGTTTCACCTGTTGAACGCCGCTAAGAGTGAAGAGAAGATTTAACAGAGGTAGTGGAAAATTATCAGTCACTTACAAGAAGGCTTGCAAAAATAGTGTTGACAAAATAAACATGGAAGAATATGAACGCACAGAAACTTTACAAACAACTTTCGAGAAGCTGACGTAAACTTCAATAACTTAAAACAGAACGTGAGAGGTGACACCGATAGATACGGGAGGAGCATGATTACACCATTTTAAACAGGAAACATCGAAAATACCGAAACACCTTATGCAACTACAAAAGAATAGCTGAACTATATTTCTGTAGAGCATAGTGAACTTGCGACAAAACCGATGTGTTAACGGTTCTTAAGCAATGGCAGAAAAGATGCTGACAGTATTCAGGAATATAGAATCCCTTACGAGACAAGCGTCGACAGTTACGTTTCGAGGCATCCACTTGTAATTTGTGATTACGAATAATTTGATGTATCTCCTAAAGTATAAGATTCAAGATGCACAAGCAAAATAGAAACGCAGGCACCTGAAGCAAAACACTGTAAACAAACCAGCCGTCTTTAATCAAAAACATATATTCAATCAACTGCTTGTTACGTTTGAACAGAAAACTTGTTTGCTTGTTCTTACAGTGCAATAAACTGAGTCACTCGTTAGGTTGAAGCTATTCGGTCCACACAGAGTGAAGCATACGAGGTAGCTAGCGCTTGAACCCACAACCAACAACTAGAGTGTTTCGGCGCCATCAGCATGGACCTATCTCAAACTCGTAGTAACTTTATTATCAGTTATCTGAACATCTTTTGTGATAAGTACAATGATTCGGTGTCAGACAATATGTCGCACATGACATCACAAAGGCGTCACATATATAAAAACGCAAGGTGAATAAACTCACAGACGGGGTAGCCAAGTGCAACGTCGTTGGATTGAGAGACGAACATGGACAGAATGGCTGCAACACCCAGCTGGCTTTTGCGACTGAGCATCAATGTGACACAAAAGGCCAATAGAAAGGCCACTAATTTGCTCAAAGAGACTGCAGCCACTAAAGCCCAGCAAACACCACTGAAGTCGATTGTCACCATGACCTGAAACGAATATGTGGGAACACACACAAACTTGTGACATCGGGCGGACAGTGGTTAATACAGACGCGTAACTACCATACAGACAGGAAAAAAACAGTCTAATTCATGTAAACAAAACCCGAGTCCAGTGCACCTTTTCAAAAGGGTGTGGCTCAAAGGCCCATGGAAATACGAAAACTGTGATCAATTGTGAGTATCGTTCAAGATATATCAACCAAAAATTCCATACTGTCAGCCAGTACCTCAATTTGTTGGTTGACTTGAAGCTGTGCCCGCGCGAACCAATCAACAATCTCAACTACCCTTACAGTCCACTGTTATTGAATCCAAGAACAACAATACTTTGTGTTGACATGGGTCGGCCAAAATGGGTACTGCAATGCGAAATCCGTAGGCCAGCATGCGTGGCATTCCTGTACTAGTAATGCGCATCCTTGAAGACTTATGGGCAACCGTTGTGAACACACAAAACTGAAAACCTTGAGATGATTTTATGTGAGGCTTAGCATACGATTATACGGATACAGTTGTAATGCTAGGGCTTATCCAGAGTATGCACACATGGACAAAAACGCATGTGCCCGATAAAGTCTCATTTTTAATTGGGCCCCATAATTAATGTTTTCTTCTACATTTACGTTTGAGGTTGATAAAAGAATTGAAAAACCAGGCCATAAACAAAAAATCTATCAATACACTCTGTAGCGTCTTAAATTTCGTAATTTACCTAAGTTATCAACTTCATGTTTTATTTTCAACAAAATCGTTGACAAAAGACATCGATACTTAGTTATGTGATGTTATAAAATCAATCTGTCGGATGCGCCAAACGGGTAGAAAGAGGGGTTGATTGGTGTTACAGCCCAAAGGGTTTTAGATGTATTGAATGGAGTTCGGATATGGTGAACTCATCGAATAAAGAAGGGTTCGTAGTTCAACAGTCTTTATTAAAGTGTGAATTATTCTCTCACAATAGAGAATTATACCGTCACATGTGTTCTAAACCACTGTTACCTCCATCACCTTCAAAGTTCACATGGACACTGAGAACTAGTAAAAATTGTACAACGTAGGTCTACACGTGAAAGGATAGGCTTTTAATATTCTCGACAGCCATCGGTCTATTCTTCATGGATGATGATTTCTAGGGACAACGCTCGATTCGCTTTCTCGGACCTCTTCTGCTCACCCACAACTTTTAGCACCTGATGACCCATTCATCCACATTCCGACGGCCTATCAAAGAAAAGCAGACTTCAAATTGAACATCGACTAGCTACAGACACCAGGTGCATCAGTGAAGGTCATCTACATGCGGGCGGTACAGTCTCAGTTAAAAACGGAGCCTAAGTTGCTGACGATCGCAAACTAAGAAGCCATTGTCTGGAACGTGCAAGCCGAAGAAAAAAATGAGAGAGCAGTGATGTTGTGGTGATAAACACTAGTTAATCTGAGGAGGACGTGTTTACACAATTTCTGTCTATTTTTGTTAGACAGTGCATATTCTACCCAATCCTGTTTTTTTCATTACCGATGATCAGTCGTGGATCCGGTTAATTTCAAGTTGAACAACACTCACAGTTGGTCGCAGCTTTTGCATTCAGATAAACCTCTTGAAAATAAACATTAGACTCGAGTTTCACCCTCATGAGAGCTCGTCAGTAGTGTATACCCTTGTAAATGCTGCGATTAGAACTCCAGCCACGCTTTCATGAAGCAACCGTGTTGACCATTGTGACTAAATGTGAGTGATGTTCAACTTGAAATTAACCAAATCCCCGACTACTCATCAGTAATCTAAAATATCGTTTAGCAGGTTTGGTGAGATCGGAGATTTTAACCTGTCTCAGAAGTCCTAATCGCGGGGTTATTGATTGGAGTTAACATAAAAGTTACTGTCTCCTATGGAGACGATCCGGCAACGTGTTCACTAATAAGCGAAAGTGGTCGAGCGTTCAAAAATGATAATTCGATCGTGCTCAGCGTGAGGTCAATGGCTTGGTGGTCAACACGGTTGTTTCATGCAAGCGTGGTCGGAGTTCTAATCGCGGCATTTCCAAGGATATGCATTGCTGACGAGCTCTAATGAGAGCAAAAATCGAGTGCAGTGCTTCCTTTTTACACAAAAAGCACTACCAGCCCTTCAATTCTCACTTGTCTATCGAATACAAATGGAATTGAAACATTTACACCCCAGTCTTGCATATAGTGGTCATTTCATCACTTAATACAAAACTGTTTCGACCTAACAGGCCAATAAGAAACGTAAATTTGGAGTTACTGAGAATTACCAATTTAGATGACGTCTGGCTCAAGAACGAAGTGACGGATTAAAATGACCAACCACCAACTGTTCTGCTGGTCCAAAGGACGGTTGTAGAATTTAGGAGAAACCTGGGCTTCAACCGGACTCAAATCACGGCCAGAGACAGCACGTCAAAACATAGCAAGCGCTCAACCAGTTGGGCTGTGAAATTACGCACAGGACTCATAAATTTCACGTATGGACTCAGTTACCTGTCAACACATTGCGTCATATCCACCAACGCCAAAATACTTGCTGATAATACGATTATAGAACTGCCTCCGATCATCACTTCAAGGGGCTTCCTATAAATTCGGTGGTCAGGCGTAACTTAGTTTAGCAGACACAAGCTGGCACTGTCTGCAGAAATGAGTGAGAGACCTTCGAATATTTGATAACCATTAATGATTTACTGCAACAGGAAATCTTTGACTGATGATCGACGATAATCAAACCCATTTCGACAGCTGTAAAGCGAACGAGAGCCAACTGATAATGACATCAGACCATCAATCACACAACCGATCTCTGGTCACTGCAGCTAGTCCCGTCTAGAGTTGTGCAATTTGACGACAAACAAACAATAATTGACTTAGTACGTCGACAGGCAACAAATACCTTTTGGTGGGAAAAACTTTTTTTTAAAGAGGTAAATGCACTAGCTCAGTATACCCCCTGCAACTCATAAGTTTTCGGGTTTTATACACAAGATGTTTGCTGACATATCGGCCCATTTAGATGAGTCGAGCAGATGAATATGTATTCAGAGCCTTCGCCAACGAGAGGCAACGTAATTAGAGGCGATAAAATTATCTAGAATCATGGAATCTGTTTATGCCATGAATCCATTCAGCGAATACTTAGTGGGAAGGGGGATAGTTGCAGCCTTCAAGAGTTTCACGAGTATTTTAAAGAACTCAGCTCGATACTTATGAACAGTCGGATACTCGTTGATAATATAAATTGAATATCGCGAATTTATGATCGCAGACATGGGATCCAAATAAACAATCCAGTTGGTCCTTTTCCGAAAGAAGTACTATACTCGAGTTTCGTTTTTGCCGCAGTTAGTCAGTAGTGTGCATCCTTTCCACAAACAGGACTCAAAATAAAGCAGTCATTTTTGTGAGATGATCTCATCGACCACTGTGCCAATGACCTCATGTTAGATACAAAAAAGGTTTCACATCGAAATACTGACGAACTTGCTTGTGAGTAAGGCTCATTTGAATTAACCCACAGGCTAGGACAATAGGCGGAAAACATCGAGAACGACCTCTAGAATACACATCTGTCATACTGTTGCGAAAGAAATAGCAGAAAATTAGTAATTCAGTATCATAATAAATTCAAAAGGAAAATGCGGAAACTGAGAGCTCAGTAGGGCAACTATGGAACAGAAGATATGATAAAACAGCATAAGACGTGAAAGATAAACAACCTTCGTGCCAAAACCATATGATTTAAACTGAGTCCATACTGGGTTAAAACAACAGATCTAACCACTTACCCTAAAAAATACAGCAGGTAAGGCAAACGTTGTCACGTAGGAATTCAAGCCCTGAACCTCAAAATCCGACAGTATTCGCCATCTACCAGCGAGGTAGCCCAGAATGATGACACCAAAGCACTGTATTAAGGCTGGAATAAGTTGGTCCACGGCCGCGTCTGTAGACCCTTGCGCCATTGAAAAAGTTCAAGCGTACAGACGACACGAGATGAGGATGGTTTCTATTCAATGATACAGGGTGGGGAGGTTTAATATTTATTGATTCCACTGTGCAACACAGTATAGATCGAATTACGTAGTTGACAACAGGAGGGGCAGTACAACAGAACATAAAATAATGTTACAAAGACTTCGCATAAGTTGCCCGAGATGAGCTTCTCTTGACAAAGGCGAATGTTAAGAACAAACGGTATAACTAATAAAATACAAACGAACACAGCATACGACAATGCCCCATCAGTGTAAAATAGTACCCATAAACTTGTATCGCCAATATCAACGGTCATTTTTTTTACCATGCACGGATTTAAGAACAGTGAAGGCGGGACGAATCAAGTTGTTCTACTTTTTTGAGTGAGGCTAATGGATGAGCTCTAGGGATAAATTTCAAAGAATAAGAACCAAGGATTTACTGAAGTTTTAAGCTCATATTTTTAAACATATATTAGTTTAGCGCACGAGTTTGGAGACAGACTGAGTATCAAACTAATAACGTACAATGAATACGTACTTGACAACAACGAACGGAAACCCAAAGAAACGTCTAACAAAATATACAACAGCTGTATGAAAAGTTTTTTGAGAACGGTGTTTTCTGTGACTGTCGTTAGGCTTTGGAATAGTTTCGATTATACTTTCTCACAAGGAAGTGCGTGCGAAAGTGGGCGGGGTGGGTCACAACAAACCTAATGACATTCCAGCCACTAACTTCGGCTTGCGATCATGTTTTAGAGCCTCCAACCAGTAATACCATCATTCGCACCCGAGATGGAATGTCGTATAGAAGCAAAATAGGTCAGATTTGATATAAATTTCTTCATACATGATGCCATGGGTTGTCAGCTCTACCAACTTTCGAGTCACATCCGATAAATGCAGATAAGGAGCGACACGGCAAGAACTGGACAGGCATGTGTACGAGTGTTCGAGGTACCGTAACCGATGTAGAGGAACTGCATTACATAAAGAAACGTTACCGCTCCCCAACACACGTCGCTGAACCGCGTCAGTCCAAGTGGGGCTGTCACCACATGTGGGTAGTCCTTCGTATACAACTGTCAAAAACAGGTAACCAAGGGACAGCACTAATGTGCAGCGGTCAGATCTCGCAGCCATTGAGAAGTACCCAGCGCAGATTTGTATGATATCTCATCGGTGCTGGAAGTGAATAAAGTTAGGAAATACTGTTTTTGAACAATGTACCTGGAGAGCTCTTCCCAAATATTACCAACTGCGACGCAACCTCGGAGGGGAACAACAGTTGGTTAAGTCCAAACTTCCACAGCACACAGTGATCACAGACGAAGGTCACTATGGGTCACGAAGCATTTTGTACCTAGACGGCACGAAGTACACAGCACATCGGGATACAGTAATCAGTAGTCGGTCTAAAGTGTTCTGGATCGCTTGTGCAGTGTCACTAGTCGAGGCAAAACAATCGGTGTAATCTAAATGTACGACGCAGCCTTATAGGAGCAATTTTGCGTCATCACTTG
This sequence comes from Paragonimus heterotremus, assembly GCA_013368495.1. Classification (NCBI taxonomy): domain Eukaryota; kingdom Metazoa; phylum Platyhelminthes; class Trematoda; order Plagiorchiida; family Troglotrematidae; genus Paragonimus; species Paragonimus heterotremus. The sequence goes on along the minus strand of LUCH01000841.1, from coordinate 7,533 downwards.
TGAGCTCCTCTAGAGCTTTTTAAGGGAAATCAATGTGAGGTTGAAAAATGGAAGAGATAAGGTAGTCTTGCTGCACTCCACTAGAAACGCAAAAAAGCTGACCATGATCTGTCATGTACTCCGACTCTACCAGAGATCTCATTGCAAAATGTTTTTACAACCAATAGATGCTGTTCAGATATCTTAACCCATAAAAACAAACAAAAAAAAGCTATGTTCTGAAACAATCGAGGCTGCCATGATGTCCCGAAACAGCTAATGTTGACAGTTAATTAATATGACGATGTTGGAGTGATTAATGAAGTGTCAGGCCTTGATCCATCTATTCGCGACCTATAGGAAATTCGGCTTGCAGCTCGTGGCATTGCTCTTCAAGCATTTCAGATAACCTGCGCAATATAACATATACCAACAACTTGGATATAAACGGGATCAGATTGGTTTCCCATTTTTCGGTATAAACGTCGACCAAACCTTTCCCAAAGATGAGAACGATTACTAATTTCCCTGGGACGAGAGCACTTTTCAGTATTCCAAACTGCAGATAATGAAATGGATACTTTCCCCGAAGAGCACGTTTCCACAGACGTCTAAAAAAGCCTGAGGAGGGATGTTTGAGCCCAGCGGTTTAAGGGGCTAGGTCAGTCGCGTGGAATAAATAAAGCAGCGGGTTAGCTGAACTGTAACTAAAAGTGCCTCATAGGCGTTCCACAAGTCTACGTAGATAATACATTGAAAAATCATCTGCTAAGCCTCCCGTTTAGGAAATACCGGGCGGCCTGACATAGGCAGGACGAATAGCATGGAATGGCCCCAAAGGACTTTCAGGATGAGCAGCTAATCCCATCTCGCACCACCAGGTCTCGTGACCCTTACGTAGGTGGTTTGTGAAATGAGGCTACAGAAGGATGCGCTTCATTACGGTCGCTGTCAAGTTGTATTAATAAACGTGCGTCATGGAATTTGAAGGACGCGTAGAAACCCGACGGCCCATAGCATGACAAATCAGTCCACTTTGGAAACTAACTGGATGATGAGCTTCCTACAGACATGTTGAAGGTCGACCTAAACGACCCAGTGCGCCAGATATTAGACCATCGGAATAAACTCTGCTGGATAGTTAGATACTACAGCTGAATCGAAAAACTGATCTACGTCTATCCGTGCGAGCTTCCCTCCAGAGGTACAATGAAGCAGGACATATACTTTGGAATATATACCCACTGTGCGGTCAGATTTAAGGAAGTTCGTCCGGTGCGATCACCAATCCTAGATGAAATTTTACAACTCGTGATTAATTTCCGTGTAATGAATATGGGTCCCCACCTTAGCGAATCCGATGAACCATAGTCACCCACTTGAATAACATAGGCAATCGGTACGAATTTCATCCACTAACTGTTAGAAGGCATAAAATTGCCTTTCAAAATCCATTGTTTGCAATTGAACCATGTCCTTTAGTGCACATTACGTGAAACAGAAAGTGAAAGTAACAAGATACCCGCAAGTTTTAAGTAAGTAACTTATTTATTTAAAGTAAGAGCTCCTTATACCTTGACGGTGTACGCGACATTTACACAAGCAGCCATGAGCCTGATAAGATAGTAGTGTAAGCTGATCTGTCATTCACCCCAGCAAAGTATCAGAAGACAAAGGAAAAAAATTATGAGAATTAAGTTTACCGGGGGAGATAGTAGCGGTATGGGTGCACGAACTATTCTGCCTTCGGTTAGAAGCTCGTGCTTGGTCTATCTGAAATAGTTGTGTTTGATGGAATCAACTTCCCAATGAACAATGCAGTAGATAAACGTCGATACCACGCAAAAATAGGGTGGGAGGCCAGAGTGTATGCACTAACCACACTGCAGCCAGGTAGGATAAGAGGTAAAAAGATGGAACTTTGAGAGCTGTAACTTTAAGTAGGTTATGAACAGTTCACGGCCATTGGACTGCTGAAGACAAGGCCTCAGAGTATATGAATGAAAATCATTCTTTTGGAGACCCCTGGAAACCTAAATATCTCAGGGATCTTCGTACTAAACAGAGATATTATAAACAACTGTCCTGCACAAACAGCGTTTTTACATTCGGGTTACTGGAGCAAATCCGGCATAGTTCCATTCACGACTGCAGTGTATATTAACATGAAATGTCTAACCTGGACATAACCAACAGTATGGCTCTGGACAGTTTACGCCGAACATCGCCCACATCCGCCCGCAGTTTCTGCATTACGACTTCGGCGATGAAATCTTATCCTCACTTATAAAATGCGGGTACCTTAGTGATAATCGTTCGAAGTCAGATGTACTGGCTCCATGAAGTAGGTTCGTTTGGTTTTACACCGAGCCATTCTGGTGTTAACGTGAGAGTTCACTGTTGTATTGTTGTTGACGAGTGATCAACTTTCACTTTCAGTGAAATATTAGGGCTGGAAGCTTCCTAAGTCAAAAATGAATTCCGAATCTTTATATCTTTAAAGCCTAATAATAGTGCACATTATTGCCACCAGCAGGAGTTTAATCCCAACTCACGGTTGTGTGGCGAGCATGGTAGTCACCGTGCCAATAACTATAAACTGAGACTCAACAAACTGATTGTTAATGTTCATTCGCAATTATCTGTAAGTTACCCTCAGTGCCTGACCGTTTCAAAGAAGACATACTGACTAGCTCGTTAAGTGAAACCGACAGTCCTAAGACAAGGACTCTTCAGCTGGATCAAAATCACAATTTAGTTCAATCTGTTCAGTAAGGTGTGTTAGTTGCTGAGGAATAGTAGGGGACTTTAAGCACATGAGAATTGCATTATATCCCTTATTAAGAAACGTCAGTTTTAAGGTTTTTAAGCTTCAATAGGTTCTCCTTTTTTGAACGCTTAGTTCCAAGCTAGGTCAGAATCAAACTCAGATTTCCGAGTATTTTTTTTAGTAACACAGGATTTCTGATTTGTTATTCGATTACCGGCTTGTTCATGGAGATGCAAGGCTCAAGCAGTTTTAGTTAACCCGGTGAACCAAACTGTTCAACGTAGCCAACATGCGGTTTCAGCTTGGAGCTCGCAAGTAAATATAGTCAACTACGGCATTCAGCAAGTCGCAAATGGTGTAAATCTAATATCACCACTACACTTTGCTAACATACGGAAGTTAACTACACGGGGAATGGGCGGAGACGGGAAACAGGGTGCTAATGGACCAAGGCGATAATGAATTTAAATCAATACTACGTCTTTTCTTCACATTTTTACAATTTACATTTTTGTTACGTTTGATCATGCTTGGTAGTCCACTGGTCGTCACAATCAGCGCTACTGTGTCTACCTATGATAAGGCGGAACGAATGCTTATTAAAAATTGTGCACATTGTAACTGTGACATCCACAATACCATTTTCAAGTTGTAATGACATACCGGCCGCTGTGGTTTAATGAGTTACTTTGTAGTTTTGAGTATGCAGTACAGCAGCAATGGTCAATGCTTACTAGGTGTTTGTTCTAGCCTGTCAACTAACAACCATGCACGAGTACCCGAAGAACACTTCGCCATAATTTTTTTAATTGCTTCTCGGTTCGGTTTGAGTATGAAGACATTATCGCCAATTGATTTTCACTTTAACTTTGTACCGCGTCTGTACAAGTTCAGGAAAATTACTTGGTACTTAGCTGGAAACCAGCAGATCACTGCAAGTGATGAGTATGAAAGGAATCACACAGAAGCGACATATTAAGTGTGCGCACTATTGCTAGCATACGTTTCCGGATTGATTTGTTAGAGTGACTGGAGGCCGCCTGCACAAAAACGTTACCACGGGTGCCTTGCGTTGCCTTAATTGTGGTTCTACTCACTTATCCCATATCCAGTGTAATTCCGAAAGAGTAACACTTGGAGGCTACGGAGGCAGAAACTGCCTACATCCTGACAAGAAATCACTGTAAATCAAGCCGCTATTAACGTCAATAGTGAAGAAAACTGGAAAAAAATAAGCGGAAACGGAAGAAAAGAACCAAGAAATTGACCGGGGATACTTAATAACCGTGGATAGAGAGAAGCCGTCATCCTTGACATCCTTTTCAATAAGTCCTTTTCAATGTCAGACCGGCAGCTGGCGAAAAACATCTTTTGATTCTATTTAACGAAATAACCAGGTTATTCAAACCTCGCCACCGCGTCATCTCTCGGACTTCTTATGGTTCAGTTCATCAGTCCGTGATCTCAATTGGAAGAACCCGATAGAGTAAATGTCCAGTGAACCCATGAAATATACAGTCCAGCATTGTTGGAAATCTGTGCCGCCTAACCGCTACATAATGCACGCAGTTGTCCCACTTTATGCAGAAAAACTGACAGGGACGATGAATGAACTATGTAGACTTGTATATATTCTCGTCAGGGACAGGCTAGGTTACCGTACAATCAGAAGAAAATACCGAAACCTGACAGCACAAACTCCCCCTTTCAAAAAAAGGTGGTGAGGGTGATGCAAGTTGTCAGCTAGGATAGCAACCACACATCACCGTCAGTAAAATGAGATATGAGAATCCTAGACCCATGGTTTCCTTATTCTATGACCGTTTCGGCTTCAGTTACTTTAATATTTCTGAAAAAGCTGTCTTGAGAGCAACAACAGACCTCTAGAGTCTCAATCTATACCTTTCAAGCTAAGGGAGCAGCGAAGTGACCTTAGAAGGCGTGATGTATGAGAGCATCCACCAGGTGCATAATTTGAAAGGTCTTTAATCTAAAGATTGGGTGAACTTTTTTTTTACCGACTGCTGTGGGTGATTTGATCCTCCTCGCTGCACAGCAATTCGTTTCACTGGCCCTTGACTCACCCAGCTTTTATGCTGGCACGACTATATGCCGCCGTTGGACACCCACTGAAGCTGAGTAAACTTCGGTCAGAATATGCTAAGGTGGAAACTCTGCTCTATCAGCGTGTCTACCTCAAGTTAACACGTTTAGGAAATTCTCAGCGTAAGCTCGCTGTCTTACGTTGCAGTTTGCATTCTTCTCGTACGACTAATATCTCCTCTCCTAACCTCCGTTAAGTCCTCCCTACCATCAGCCATTGCTTTTATCCACAGACCTTTCCAACACCAGTCTGGTGTTTCATTACCCGCGTTAAATAAAATGCTCAGGGTACCATGCACAGCTGGATAGCCTCATTTGTGGGTAGTCGGCCTTTTATAACTGAAAGTGCCTCTGGGCTCGGTACTTAGGGCGTTATTGTTAAATCGTATCAGTGGACATCAAGAAGTAATCCTAATTAGGCGCACGCGGATAACGTTAGAATTAGAAATCTCCATGATCCCCAGCTTCCCCAACCTAACCTCGATGGTGCCAAGCAATTGCCGAAGACGTGTTGTCTTTCCATCAACGGCGACCGGTGTGCACAGGTTTCTTGGTAAAGATTCCACAAAAGTATTCAAAATACACTACCTGAAGAGCTGCAGCGGTTACCAAAGTAAACCTCAAGAAAGACCTGGGAATCTGAATGTTGTCCAACCTGTCTATCACTAATCCCATGAAGAATCAGTCAAAAAGGGTTGTGTCGTATTGAACGTGATAGAATGAAAATGCCCCAATAAACACAAAAAATCTTTCCAATTCGGTTAAGGAATCTGTCCGTATGCTTGAATATATTGATTCAGTAATAAACACCTGCTGTAAAAGGGACAAAAATGCACTGGAACGTGCTCATTGCGTTGTTGTATAGGCAGCGGTAGGATCGGAAACGCTATGTACGAGTAACGGTCAAAAATCTCGAATCTTTACAAGCTTCAGTGCCGAAGACTTCGAGGCGACCTGATGCTTACTCATATCTCTATTTCCGAAGGTCTCGCAGATATACTCTTTACTCTTTACAGCCAACATGCGATGTACGCCTTCAACTATTTGTAAAATAAAATTTCTTCTCTCAAATTAGTGATCCAAGGGAATATTCCCATCAGTTGTCAGCGCACCATCTGGAAAGGAATTTAAGACGTCGTTGGATTCTCAGTTTTTTAATCAAAACGACTATTAAGATATTCAACCTTTTAACTGAACATATGAATCTCAATTGCTGTTGATAAGTTACGAAAAAATCGACTTGCAAGACAAATTTACAGACAGGGATTATGCAGTGTATGCGTGTGAACTAGCAGGGTGCGTAGTTTTAACGAAGACGCAGGAATTCCGCTGCTTCTTTGTTGGCACCATGATCTTAACGAGCGGTGTTACACTAGTTTTTCCATTACGGCATGTTACAAAAAAATGACTCCCGAACCACATCAAACAAAAACCGAACCGACCCACGGAACACGGAAACCCAGCACTGCACGCGCCTGGCGAACACGGGGTCACCCACCTAATTTGTTCTGTCGCATGAAGACTGCTTGTATCGATGATGTAGACAAAACAACACTGATCCGTAATTGCAAATACGAGCTGCAGGGAGACACCAGTAGAATATTATCGATTTAAGTTTATCTGACTATGACCAACCCAGGCCTCTATTTGGACAATGTAAGTTAGTGAAGACACCTAAGGGATTTACCAGTAAATTTCCGGTTCTTCCAAAACCCGCATTTGCTCGCACAGATCAAACAATCCAGACCAAAACACATCTTTTATACAGCTTCAAATGATATCAATGAAAAATATCTTGTTGCGCAGACACAAGCAAAACCAACAGCCGCATAATCAATATATATCGCTACAATGAAACTCACAAGGGAGTTTAAATAACGCGATGGTCTCTGGGTTTAAGGGACTGTATAACGCAACCTTTAAAGTGTTCCGCTCGCACGTCGATCTCTCCTTCCTCTAATTCGTCGAAAGAATAAAGTTTATCGTAACAATCACGGCTTATGCATAAGCGTGCGCATTTTTTATGTTCCAGTTCAGACAGATCGGGCGAGCAAGACGCAGCACAAGCAGATTCGATTTCCCGAAAAACCTTCTGATTGCCCGCCTTCTTTTTATAATGGAAACGTGGAAATTCGAAATGGCAGTCAACAACGTAATATGACACTACACAAAAGAATAACACAAGTCTAAATGCGGTCATAACATAACTCGCGCCCTCTTCGCATCGCGGTTCAAGGTCGTTTCAATTGCTTCAATGGGTTGAATGGGTTGAAAACGGACATATGGAGCTGGAGCTTTCATGGATTCGGTATCTCGAGGCGTAGAATCTCAAGGGCCTCGGCAACAGACTGAAATTGGGAAATGAGATGCAGTATCTGAACCAGTGCAATAGATGTTGGTCAATGCGAGCCTTGAAAATTGCCACAGAGCTGGCAGAAACAACATGGTCTGGTAGAGCATTCCAAACCTTGCAAACGTGCAATGAGAAAGAGCTATGTCTGCATTCAAGTCTGCTGTGTTGGATCTCTAGTTTTAGGGAGTGGCCCCTCAGTGTCCTGCTGCTCCCCTCGTTGGGCATCAGGCAGCAAGGGCTTTCCGGGGACTGCATTATCAAAAACGTTAATACCAAGTCACCTTTAAGTCGACGGTACTGTAAGGAGTACATGTTCGGAGATTTCAGC
>LUCH01000840.1:154329-165348 GCA_013368495.1 Paragonimus heterotremus | reverse complement strand
AACTAATAAGTTTAACGGATTCCTTACGAAACACAGTTCACGACTGTAAGTATGATGGTTCATTTCCTCAAAGAAACAATCACGCCCTCATGATTTACCATATGTAAATTGTGGAAGTGTCCTAATAAAAAATTATAACCAGCTACCCAGATGAAGGCTTGAGGGGCAACAAGGCATGATCCATCATCCAAATACACAGACTCACAGCCCACAGTCCATACGACCAGCTAACCTCTATCCCTGCTGCGTCGGCCAAAAGTCGCGTCAACCGTAATTCTATGTATCAGTTTCAGCCGCACTATTTTTCCTCACCAAAGCAAACGAAACGTTAGCGGAGAGTTACCGAAAAATGATATTCCGTCCAAAATATGTTATACCATTTACACTGTTGATTACTCTACATGATTTTACTCCATCTCCACTTTACTTCAACCATAGAATTGTGTGAATGGCCCGTTGCACAGTGCTAGTAAGCCCCTAGACATCTCTGATTACTCTGTATGCCCGTCGTAATATTCACGTGGTAACTTGCATTGCTGCAATGCCTGATTGTCATTGTGTTTGTTTTACTCGCATGATGTAACTGGGTCTGTCCCTGTAACACGAAACATCACCTCGATGCTTCTGAAGCCATCTGAGAATCCTTCGTATATACAGCTGTATATCCTACCCTGTGTCGAACGGGTCAATTTATCTATCCGTGTTGTTACGTGGACAGAGCAAATGTACACTGACACGCTAGGCTTATGGAGCTGTGTCGTTCGTCAATATGTCTACCGTAAGTCTATCAGCAAATGGGTTCAAAACCGTATATCTTATCCTCAGGTCGTCAGACACTTACCTGACCAGCTTACACTAAACTTTTTGCGAGAATTCCATGCCAAATAACGTAACGAACACAATTCACGTCGTGGTTATCTAGACGAACTGGACCCGTTCCTCTTGGTTAACAGCCACGATGGAAGTGAACAAATCCTGCACCTAAAACACATATTCCATGCTAGGTTACATAGATTTGTATATAGGAAGTGTGCTGTTGATTTAAACAGAGGAAAGACCCACACGCATACAAACCCGGACTGACCACTAAACGAAAAGTTACCTATCAACGCGCTCATGTTTATGGCTACTTTCTGAACATGCCGATTGAGTAGCCTATGGGAACAGGAGTGCTTCAGTCGGTCGTGAGTGATGTGCAGATTGACCAACCAAAATATTCTACTGTTTTTCTGTAACTCTGTCCCTCATATTTGATCTGTTGACCAATAGATCAGTTGTCACCAGACTGAGGAGGAATAAAACGTCAAAGTGCAATCCCTCAATGGGTCAGTGAGTGTTTGTATGTCGGTAGGTGTGTAAAACTGGGACGAAATATCAAAATAATCAAACGTTATGCACGTTCGCTCGCTTACACTCTACATCAAGTCCGACCAAAGAATTACGAGCTTAACTGTGGATAGCAACGCGTTCATCTGGAGATAAACGGTATACTTGGTAATGGTCAGATCTTCTCACTTTCACATTGCTCAGTTTGTAATCCTTCCTTAAACTTCAACACACTTTCAATGATATGAACTAACTTATTACCAGTCCGAATGAAAACTCACTATTATTGGCGCTACTGCATTGGCTTGTGAATTCAACAATCTGCTTGCTGTGACCTAAAAAAGATAAATAATACAAAAATTATTTCAAACACACGATTTCTCTGTGAGGAAGTTGACGTCTATGTGAACATGCAGATGGTATGTTTATTTGTCGTGAGTGCCACGGTAAACCGACTACCACGAAGATCTTCAGATCGAGTTAATCTCTGACGGCAAAGTCGTATATCAATAAATGGGATTTATGCAGGTTGATTCTATAGATAACACTAAATGACGAATGAAGAACCCTGGAACGGAAGGTGTGTATTCAAAACAGCATATTCACTGTTAGTATGCTTTCTGTGTTTTCCCAAAAATATTCACAAATATACATGGATACTAGTGGTACAAAAGTTGATGTCTATAATCAACCATATGTCAACCAGTCTATCAGTTGGCAAAATTATGGTAGCAAATATAAACAAACACCAAAACACCATTCTTAAAATAACTGCCTGTGGTCGAAGGTGATGCACTCAAGCTACGTAGTGAATGGTATCCTGGAACAAAGCAATTCCATCACCTGAATCTTATACTACGGTTAACTTGGTAGAGGTACAAAACAAATACTTGTGCAACTCGTATTTATCCATGCTCACTTTTGACGTATACTTCAGTTAACTTCAGTTGCCCACTTTTCGTGGACTGGTCTGCGGAATGATGAAAATACAACTTCGTATGCATTCAAAAATAACCTTTCAGCTTTAACGTAAGGTGTTGTTTGAACTGAAATCCTGATATTATCTGCACCAGTGAATCAAGATCTTATGATATATGAATTGCACACAAGCTACTGTTCGGTTGGAAGCAGTATTGTTCTATTGCAAAAGTATCGTTATTTACTCTCAGTTTATATAGTACAACCCCAACAACAAAAGTCAACCCCGGAGAACAATACCGTTTTATTATATGCCTTTGCCCGTGTGCGACAACTTTAATCCCACGAAGTTCGAACGATGTGTGTCGTGCAGTGGGAAAGACAGTGTCACCTTATCAGAACTATCTATCTAGGCATACTTTCACAAACACTGTTATGGTCTCGTCAATAGTGAATTTCAAATTATCGTGGCGACCATAATGGAACACATACTAATCATTTCCTTGGAGTACAAGTTCTTGCAAGACCCACGTATTGAAGGTATGCTGATGAAGGATCACGCGTCTTAGTAAACGCTACAAACATATATATAAGCAGTTCCAGCTGCCAGACAAAAGCACTATGCATTACACATCCAATCGGTTACTTTCACACAACGAAATGAACGAAGGCGGATTGAGATCATCTCAGTGCATACGATTAACCAGCAGTCACTCACAGATGCCTCAGACCTAAGAGGTTTTGACAAGCCGAATAACATTAGTACTGATGTCTCATGTATACTCAAGGCCGAATTAATGATGTGAGTGTGTCTTAGGAAATGTCAATCAATAAGTTGACATTTCAAGAAACTCCAAGGTTTGCAGACGTACACACCGATACACAGTACTATTTAAACCACTTTAACATCTGAGATTTCGTGAATAGTATGGGATAGAGGTGACTAGCAGAACCAAAATGGAAGTAATGTAGTAGTTGATATGGGACTTTGAAAGCTCATAGATGAAGTGTACCACACTGTAGTGGGTATACTTAGGCGTCGTCAACTGAGACCATAAAAAAAATTGAGTAGACACAGTACATTCAGGCATTCTTCGAGCGGATCCGTTCATTAACTCCATTCTGAGGCCAGGAGAGGTATGTGTCTTTAAAGTGCGTTGTTGAACCCCAACATTTTGTTGTTAGCCAACTGCCGACCTCTCCCAGTTCTTGTTCTCCCTTCCATTCGTCTGTTTTATACTTGATTAAACCTGTCGATGTTTGTTAGCAAGTGCAAGAATATCTATTATAGTATATTTATATAACGATTACAAAATCTATCATTGTTCACAACTCGGTAAAATATCATGAACGTTCACTGAAAGTGCCCAAAAAAGTTCAGTTCGCATTTAAAGTGGCCCGATAGGATGTATCCAAAGATGTGGGATTCCAAACAATTTGAACTTTCAATTACATACATATTTCTTCCTCAACAAAATCAACAGCCTTATTTGGTAAAAATCAACTACTCACCAAAAAATGCCAGAAAGGGAATTTGTAATCTGACTAGGAGATTCTTGAATTCTGTTTTCAAATGAGAGGAACAGAAATGTTGTGTAGTTGCTTAAGATGTAAGATTACATAAAATGTGTGCTGGACAGAGATGAACAAAAGGTCTTAGCTTGTTCAACCGTTATTCGATTGTTCGATTCAGTAACCGACTCAGTGGAGTTCATATCATTAAGACCTTTCTGGCTATCTTAAGACAAAAAATGCCACCGCGCAAGAAGATACTTATCTTTTGTTTTCAGGTGATCCATAGCTGAGCTACTCCATCTCAAACGGTTATAAACGATTTGGTTTAGGTCCCATTTTGTGAAGACAGTCACATCATTTTCAAAGCTTCTTGTTTCCTCTTCTCATAAGGGTTTGAACCTTTGGTCTTAGTCAAATTCAGTTGGCGATTAAATTCCAGAATACAGCCAAAAAGACTAGTACCATTAAATTACAGAATAGGAAAGTTACAAATTGAATGAGCTATCAGTCCACTAGGATAAATGTGATAGTGTTCAACTGTATCTAAAACATACATGATGCCAGTTGGCTTGGTAACTTGTGAAGACAGTTTGTGAATTGGACGCATTTTTGATCATGCAAATGATTAACGTGATGACCAACAGCATAAACTTATATACAACAGAGCAAGACAAATATAACTTCATCTGACCAATACCTCTTCTACAGGTCAGCGTTCAAGGTGATTGGCATTACTGGATTCATTTCAATCAGAGGTGTATGGCATTTCTGACAATCTGAATAAATCCAACTTTACACGTGGCCAGAACAATGTTATCTGTATGGAACGGTACTTGTTTACACAATGGGTGAGTACAACAACAATTTACGAAGCAGCATACTCACCCATCAGTAGATAGTTTGCCATTTTCTGTATATCCTCACTGTCACATTCTTTGTAAAATGAGATAGCACCAAGTAACATGAGCTCTACGACAATAGCGGTTGAAGTAATTTATACTACATTTCTATACGTCCATTGAATTGGAACAGTACTGGAAATCTTGATGACGTCTAGCAGAACGTCACTGATCAATAACGAGTGGACACATGGGTCAAGCAAATGGTGGACCAAGTGGTGAGTAATTACTCATATTGACAATGATTAATTTGATTTAGCAATAACGTAACTGTGTTGAAAATATAACACCGTTTGTCACAGCACTTGACAGGTTGATAAAGCCTTCTACGTGACCAAGTAATTGAATGTTCTACTCGTCTAGCACTCGATTCGGCAGAGATAAACAACAGTTCTCTGTTTACTTGTCAGTTGGGCTATGCGGACAACCACAATGACAACTAGGTTACTGACAATCAAACGTAAGCAAACATCCAACTTGTGTGGGACATAAATCAGTTGCAAGGAAAGAAGCAAGGATTGGTCAAGCAAAGATTTTGTCCTTCCTAATTAGTAAGTGTGTAGTGCTTCATCTAAGCAATGTTGCCATTTGGACTACAAACCTCAGGTAGGACTGCAGCCGATGAATGACTCCCCTCTGTTGTCACTACAACCGGATGACCAGCAAGTACGTACGGCTTCTTACATGTTCACAGGTCAGAATCAAGCGAATCAACTGAAACCGTGTTCAAGTATTTCTTCTAACACACCAACAAAACATTTGTAGTCTGGACTAGCTGGATTAGCCGACAAAACTTTATGCTGCATTGAGAAGATACTGAGCAGAATAGACGCTACGGAACAGAGGTTCGACTTGGTCATTTCTTGTTGCAATCTGCACCTCTCATCCGTAAATGATAAAAAAAATTGTTCAAATTCTAGCCAGTTTCTGTCCCATCCACAGTAAGGTATTGCCAACTTAGATCAGGTGGCAAGCTACATTCTAAGTGCATATGTATTAAGTACGATTTTTATAACAACGGTATATCATATAGCGACTGCTTACTCACCAGACACCGTGCTTCGATCAACAGACATCAGTTAGTGTGCCTGTTACTTGTGATGGTCATTCATTTTAATCTCATTGGTGATTGTATATCCTTCATATATCTAAACGGTGCTGTGCGACTGAATCATTTCAAACAGTTGCAGACGTCAGCCAGATCGAATGATTCTCCTCTTTTATTTCTGAGGATGACTAGTAAAAACGGTTTCTATTTCTTTGCCATCTATGACAATTGGGTAACTGTTTATATGTAGTTGGTAAACTTTTAGATTTTTTGAGTTGATAAGTCGGTGAACAGCATGACCATTTTACAACCTGAGTGTTAGACCTCAGTTTTCCTTCCGAATCGTGATTGACTTGTAACTATGGTATCCGAATTAGTATAGAATTAAACATTCGTTCTAGGCTGAGTAATGCCTATTGATCAGTGGCTTTCAGAACGGTCAGCTTATCATTCACCTTACCCCCACACGCACTGAGTTTGTGATTCCAACTTGTAAAGAAGTCCTAATCGAGAGGTCATCGACTAGAATTAACAGGACGATCACTTTGTCTCCTATCGAGACGATCTGGCAATCCGATCATTACTCACAAGTGGAAGTGGTTGAGCGTTCACATGTGATAAATCGGTCTTGCTTTATTTGAGTTCAGTGGCACAGTGATCAATACCATTGCCCCAAGAAGACGTGGCCGTGGTTCTAGTTCCGGTCATGGCGAGGATATGTACTATTGACGAGGTCTAATGAGAGCGAAACTCGAGTCTAGTGCTTCTGGTTGAAAAGGTCCGACCGGAAAATCCATGGAAATGCGGCAACTGCGGTCGGTCGTGGATTATGTTCAGTGTGTGTGAAATATCTATTACATTACCAAACCCATTGAGATGTAAGGATGCATCACTAGTTATCCAGAACCAGAGCCAAAGCTAAAGCATGTTATTCGAAACATTCTGACCAGGCCAACTGAAGTAGTTAACCAAACCACTGAAAGGATCCTATGGATCAATCGAGGATGAGAGTGGACAGCAATCATTACGACTGTATACATAAATCCATACTGGCAAATGTAGTCACGAGTCACTATTGGAACGTGTTATTCACAAGAGTGTTTGATACACATGATTTGTTAATTCAAACCGGTTTAACATGGTCGATTAATATATGAACATATTCACTGCCGTACGATTGTGTATCCCTAGTGTCGGACCATTGCGGGTTAAAGGTTATGCGTACATTAGGGGATATCTACTATCCGAACGGCTCTACATCATCAACGCGTGATAATACAAGCTGACTTTTCGACAAACGAACGAACGAACACCTGCTAAACTTTGGCTCAGTAGACTAGATCAGGCCGGGTAAAGTTGCAAACCTTACGGCACTCCTACAAACAACTTGTTTTTACCTCATCAACTGTCCACAATTAAAAACCATTATCTTTTTCTCCTTACAACACACCTCTGGTTTCCATTCATGCAATGACCACAATGGGACTCTCAAGCAGTTTTTCCCAAACCTTCAACCTCTTGAAAAATGTGCACCCGGTTGTGTGTGCTTATGATAGAATATTCACCGGTTTGACGCCTCATTCGCAATAGAATCGTGCTCGTTCATCTATCTTCATTGTACCTGTCCGCTTGGAGATCTCCGGAGCTGCATATAGTTTCAACTCTGCTGTATCACATTATTGATGGTATTGGTGACTGCCATACTGTCAGTGACACACATAAGCAGTTTCCTTATTTGCTCGTCTCATATTTCCGTTCTCGGTCCAGCTATTAGCCTACTGATGTCCATTGGAAAAAGGAAACGCCTTAGGCTGAAACAAAAGCGCCGTGTCCCTCGGTGGAAGAGGGAGCGGACAATCAACGCATCCATTAGTGGTATCACTAATGGTTCGATAATGACGTACGATCAACATCCAGTCCGACTGCAGTTGTCGAGGGAGATCGATCGCCTCAGTAATGGTGTAACGTACAGTCGAAACCAGCAAGCGCACACGGGCTGAATTTGAACCGCATAACGAGGCCTACTGCTGTTTTGTTGACGCCGTTTTAGTTTTCGTTTGTGTAAGTCGTGCGCACAGCTTACTGGGCATTTGTCTCACGCTCGTTCGCGTTGTTTCCTTTTACAGGACTGTTGTTGGAACCCCTACTTCGGAAGAACGCGTTGTCTCCACGTCTACCCGAAGTTGGTTCACAAATGTGACAGACAATCAGTGTAAGGACGACCGACTTGACACAGATAACAAGTAGGTAAACGTAACTTATCTCGAGGTGTATTGAGTACAACTGGTCCATCCCGTTTTCATTGTTGCCCGATACGCCAATAACCAAAGAATACATGTTACGAGACGTCAACATTTCTTTTCCCCTTACCATTTGCGAATGCAACACATTACATTTAATACAACAGGCTTGTAGCAACGATAGAAAAGTCCAAACTTCAAACGGTTGTCATCAGTTCCAGAACAACACGAAGTGCCTGAGGCAACAATCGATTCACGTAGGGGCGGATGGCGAAAGTTGATAACAACTGCCTCAGAAAATGCGAGTAATCTACAATGACAACAGCTGGTCCGTTAGAATGTCAGTGTTGACATGTTAACCTCTCGCCACGTACGTCTTTCTTCGTTACTAGTGAACGAGATCAGAGAAACTCAGTGTTTCAAATGGATGACACAATAAAGAAAACTCACAAACTTGAGGCTACAATCAGACTACCTGCCGCCTGTACAGAACACAGTCACTATAGACATCTGCTAATGCTTCGGTAGATAGTCAGTTACAAATTATTCATTAATCAATCTTCAATATTCCCATTTGAACAGATGTCTATAACCAGCTACATTTTGAAGAAAACTGAGCGACCATTTAAAGTAAGCCCTTTGATCTTGTTGATATCCAGTGATTAGTTTTGTACTGTGCTTGTAACTTCAGACCTATTTTAAAAAGGTATGCAAACAAGAAAACCGATCAGCTAAGTAAGCCAGCATATAATAATCTTGGAAATGTTTAGCTTGACAATTAACTCTAAATCACTCACTGGCATCGGCTACTTCAGATGAACTCCAACCAGCAAGAGAACTTCCAATCAGTCGTTTCATATCTATAACATGAATAAATAAGATTGGATTTATCGACCCGCCTCAGTGGATTAGGGGTGGCTATTTGGGGAACATGATGTTTTGGGTAATTCATCTTTATGCCATTACAATTTCATGAGCTTCACTAGGACTTGTCATGAAACAAATCATAAAAATAAGCTATGATTCTAACAGTGTGATCACCAAAATCGATATAAATAATTTAACGAGGACCGAACGATGAATTGGAAGTTTGTCACTCTTTCCGCATCAAGTGTATGTAGACTGGATAGGAATGATTAGTAGTCTAGAACGTAAAAGAGACTGACCCTGTACGTAAAGGAACTGTTTCCACGATGTATTCAGAATATGCAGTTCTTGAACATCCACGATCCTCATCGAATAGTTGAGGGGTACTCGTAGGGATTGCCCCCTGTTATACTACCATCACATTTCCGCATTGATAAACTAGGGACCAAACATCTGATATGGGGAATCGCGTGCAGCACACGTAATCGATCAAATTAGGCAGACATACGTCGATGAACAAGCCAGCTACAATGAGTAGCATGTTTTACCCAATGGAAACGACTGAGTTAACAGCAATGTCAAAGTGAACCAGTTCATTTTTACAACCAACCATTAATTAGTTGCTTCCCACCAAGTATTTCAAACTCTGTCTCAATTAGAAACACTGATAAGATACGATACAGCAGGGTATATACGAAACGAAATTAAACGTTTCAGGATACTTGAGGTCAATGAAAGTTTCGTTCGCTTCATTAGTGAGAGGTGTGACACTAGAATGCACGAGAATTACTCCACAACTGGAAACGTAACTTCAGGTCTTTTCCTCACTCTAAACATCCGGAATTATGAAGGTAACGCTAACAGGTTTATATTACATACACATCTACTGTCGTCGAATATTTCTAGTCTCTAAATTTCATATTTTCGACATTCTCCACCTTGCTCACATCACAGTAATGTGCCTTTTGTTTTATCTAGAGTTTACGGGGCTACAGAAGTCAGTTCGTTGACAAACTCATACTTCAAACAGTCTAAAACAATACTAAGGTGTTATCAATATTATTCTTTGGTTGCAAGTACGAACTACAAGTCTATGTCTCTAGTATTTTACGATGTTCCATTGGTCCATTGGTGTGTCCTATG
This sequence comes from Paragonimus heterotremus, assembly GCA_013368495.1. Lineage (NCBI taxonomy): Eukaryota > Metazoa > Platyhelminthes > Trematoda > Plagiorchiida > Troglotrematidae > Paragonimus > Paragonimus heterotremus. The sequence continues at coordinate 155,392 of LUCH01000840.1, read as the reverse complement.
AAGTAGCATCAGTTTATGTTGATCCTAGGAATTTATTCGATATTCTCCAACTGAAGTCGTTTAACTCAAGCGGTCCACAATAGCGTGATATGACAGAGATTAATAAAGCATATTGCTCTGAAGTCCTGAAACATTTTGTAAGCTAAAATTCACAGTCGCTCTATTCAAGCGAACAATCACTGTTCCCGTCTGAGGCATAACCGCGTTCGAATAAATGAGCCTACTTTTTGTTCCAGTCGCATACTTTCCCTCCATCATCTCACCTATTGTGGTTCACTGAGGCTTTTTAACATGACCTGGTTAGGAGATCTCTAACTGTAGGCCTCCACACAGTGTTGAGACATTTTAGTGATGTGTCTCAATTTTCACTATATCACGACATAACTGTGATCCGCTTACATTGATCTACCATAAAGATATGCACTAATAAATCAAAGTAACTCCCCAGAATCGTATCAGAAAAAACATACTACTGAAACAGACAAAAGTAGCAATCAGAAAACCTAAAGTGGAGGTATAGCGTATACTTTCGATCTCCAATTTAATACAGACATCCACATTATTGCGATTTTTACAGTCTCACTGATAAAAATCGAAATCGCTAACACTTATGGAACAGAAAATGTCCGAGGGAAATGATACACATATGAAACGTAGATACAATGTTAATGAGAACATTTTTTATTTATTTGGCATTTAGAATCGAGGTCTGCAGGTTCCATTTGTGCTCAATTATTATTACCCCTCTGTCCTAGGTTGTGTGATCTTTTGCATGGTAAAGTGAACGAGACGCATTTGTCTCACTGACAAACGGATCCGTACCAATAGGGTTTCTTAACATGATTATGTTCAATGACTTAGCTATTTGACCGAACAACACACTTGTCGGTTCAGCTTGGTATCTTCTCAGACGGTTAGCATAAGTGTTGAGATAAGTCGTAGGATATACAAAGGATGAAGCCACATGAGTTGACTGAACAGAAAAGCTATTCGGCTTGCCCGGTGCATTGGTCACAGTGGAATTTCTGCTTGGTTGGTCGAGCAAAAGTCTCTCATGCACTTC